>PVKP010031381.1:0-27014 GCA_004027715.1 Plecturocebus donacophilus | reverse complement strand
TTCATCCCCTATTCCTTCCTGTCTCCATTGTTAAACACAATTATTGGCATAAAAGAGGTTTTTAATACCCATTTTTAGACTGTATTCTAGCCTGGGCAATAAAACAAGAATCCCATTCTCTCTCCCTCTTTCTCTTCCTCTTTCTTTCTTTCATTCTTTTTTTCTTTCTTTTGCTGTTTCTTTCTCCTTTTCTCTCTTTTTTCTAAAATCTCTTCCTCTTTCTTTCTCTCATTTTTTTTCTTTCTTTTGCTCCTTCTTTCTATAGGGTCCTAGTTACATAAACTATGATATATCTACGTAATGGAATACTCTTCACCCATTAAAAAAAAGGGGGAAGGGCTCAGTGTGGTGGCTCACACCTGTAATCCCAGTACTTTGGGAGGTTGAGGCGGGAGGACAGCTTAAGGCCAGGAGTTCAAGACACCCCTGGGCAACACAGAGAGACCCAATCTCTTAAAAAAATTAGCCAGGTATCTGTGGTCCTAGCTACTTGAAGCTGCAGTGAACTATGATCACACCACTGCACTCCAGCCTGGGGAACAGAGTAAGACCCTGTCTCTAAAAAAAAATTTTTAAAGGGATGGAGGGGTGATGCTATTTAGACACTAAGAGGAAGAGGCAGTAGTTTCCAGGATGTATTTGTTAGGGAAACAAAAGCAAGGTACCAACTAATATATGGCAAAGACTTATGCTCCTGAACCTTCTCCTAGGCCCATCTGTACGATTACTTGTAAAATCAAGTTTTAGCAAAGAATCTTGCTAATTCAGTTCAGTAAGAATCCCCCAACCCTTGCTATCTGATCACCTCCGTATCTGGTTAGGTTCCTCATCCTCCACCATCCTGCGGTGTTGTTGGATTACCCTGGCCTATCATCACTAAGAATCATGTTAGGTTGGTTTAGTCAGAACCCCTCTGACCCCTCATGTTTCCTTTTAGAAATTTTCTGTCCACTGACCCTCCAACCTACTCCTTGGCTGCAAATTCCCACTTGCCCATGCTGTGTTTGGAGTTGAACTCAGTCTCTCTACTCCATTGCAATAATCATTGCCACAGCCCCTCGACCCATCACAATGGTCTTGAAAAAAGTTTGCCTTACTATATACTTTAACAAGTATCACCGTTTTTTATTTTTTTTTACAGCACACTATATACATGCTTTTGTATGAGAATATATCTACATCTTACAGCCAGCAGCAAACAACTCCTGCAGGCCAAATCTGGCCCAACTTCTGTCTTTGCAAATAACGCAAGCTCATTTGTTTGCAAACTTGTCTATGGCTGCTTTTATGCCACAATGGCAGAAAAAGTTTGTGTAAGATTCCTGTCATATGCAAATATCTATTTATTTTTTGCAAAAAAGAAAAAAGAAAAACTAGAAAATCATGAAGATAGTTACCTACCAGAGGTGGATGAAAGGGAAAGATAGGAGACTTCCTGAGAATATCTTTCTATATATAGTTTTGACATTTGAACCACGTAAATGTTTTACACAAAGTTACATTTAAAAACAGAAAAAGAAGTACACCTCAAAAATAAAGTCAAATAAAAACAAATGAACCTAGTTGTGTATCAAATTGATAAACACACAGAAAATAAGAAAATAACTTCTGAATATAGTAATCTGTCTATATACCCTTACTGAGATATATTCTAAGGACAAAATGAAGTGCAAAGAAATCCCAAACAGATTTGTTGTTCATAGTGCTACTGGTGTAATTCTAAAACTCTTTTATATGTGTAAGGTCTTTTAGGCTGACTGACAGTGCCGTGGATGCTATGGTGACCCCTGTGACCTGCACTTACACCTCTGGAGGGCCTTCCGGAATTAGAAAACCTGAATTAACTGGAAGACCATGAAAAGCAGAAGAAAGGTCAACCCCTGTAATGCCTAACTAACTTGAGCCATTCTTCTATTGTTTCTTATTCTGGCCTCAACTGATAAGGCCACTGGACTTTGTAACCAACATTTGGTGCTGGAAACCCAGAACAGGGGTACTCCTTTGGGGAGACCAGCCTACTGTCCCCGCTCCCGCTCTGGGAAGAGACCAGTTTGAGACCTCAACACATCAGATCAGCCCAGCAGCTTGTGCTTAGTGTGCCAAACAGCTCTCCCACCAGCTTCAGATCGAGTAAGCAGTCTCCCCTGCTGCTTTTTTTTCAGAGAAGAGACAAGTCTCTCCCTTTTCCTTTAAATCTTTCTCCTGCTAGTAGACAAAGGAGACAAAAGAGACACTCTTTATCCATGTAGAGACAGAGGAGACAAGTCTTTCCCTCTCACTCAAAAACTTGGATGTTGGTCACAGACTCGGGATGACAGTCTTCCCTTGGGGTCTGGTCAATTGCGAGGATGCCTGCCTTGATCACTCACTCGCTCACAGTCCAGGCATCAGTCAGGGACGCCTACTGAAAACCTTGGTAGCTGCATGCTCCTCCTCCTAGTCTCTACTCTTTTCCTTAAAACATCTCATTTGCCAAGGGCAATATTCCGCCTCGATTCCTCTGTCTTCGCCTCTAGCCTGCATCCTGAAAAACCTAAAACCTCTTCAATTGTAGCCCAATCTGAAACCTAAACGTCTCTCTTTTTTTTTGTAACATGGCCTGCCCTCAATGCAAATTAGACAACGGTTCCAAATGCCCAGAAAATGGAACTTTCCATTCTTCTATTCTGCAAGACCTAAACAGTTTTTGTCAACACATGGGCAAATGGTCTAAGGTGCCAGACGTCCAGGCATTTCTTTTACACTCCAATCCCTCCCTAATCCCTGCTGTCAATGCAACCCGTCCCAAATTTTCTTTCTCTCTCTTCTGTCCACTCCTCCTGCTTCTGCTAGTAACTCAGAATCCTCCTTGTCCATCGACCCTTCTGACCTTTCTCGTCCCTGCCTGTCTGAACCAGACCCTAATCCAGGCCCTAACCCCCGCAGAGCCTCCCACCTCTTCCTCTGCCCACACCCCACCTCCTTAGCCCCTCCTATCACCTCCCTACTTCATACCCGGTTCTGCTTACAGTTTAGTCCTGCAGCTAACTCCTCCACCTTGCCCAACAATTCCCCCTTTGAGAGGTGGTTGGAGCCGAAGGCATAGTTAGGGTGCACATTCCTTTCTCTTTACCCGACCTTTCCCAAATCAGCCAAAGGTTAGGCTCCTTTTCGTTAGATCCTGCAATACTTAACCCAGTCCTATAATCTCACCTGGAGTGACTTTAATGTCATCCTTACTTCTACTCTCACCCCTGAAGAACACTTAATATGCATTTTATCACCCAATCAGCCCGAAATTAAAAAGCTACAGAAATTAGAATCTGGCCCTCAAACCCCACAACAGGAATTAATCAACCTCACCTTTAAGGTGTTCAATAATAGGAAAAAATCTGCCCAGCAACAGCACATCTCAGAACTACAGATGCTTGCCTCTGCTGTAAGACTGACTCCAGTCACACCACTGGCTCACAAAGACTTCAAAGTGCCCAGACTGCAGCGTCCAGCCGCTCCTCCTGGACCTTGCTTCAAGAGTCGGAAACCTGGCCACTAGGCCAAGGAATGCCAGCAGCCCAGGATTCCTCCTAAGCCCTGCCCCTCCTGTGCAGGGCCTTCATAGAAAGTCAGACTGTTCAGCTCATGTCACTGCTCCCAGAGCTCCTGGAGCTCCAACCCAGAGCTCCTGGACTAAAACCTTCTCAGATCTCCTCAGCTTGGCAGCTGAAGACTGACGCTGCTTGAACATCTTGGAGGCCCCCTGGACCATCACAAACACCGAGCTTTGGGTAACTCTTACAGTGGAAGGTAAGTCCATCCCCTTCTTAATCAAGACAGGGCCACCCACCCCACACTGTCGTCTTTTCAAGGACCTGTCTCCTTGGCCTCCATAACTGTTGTGGGAATTGACGGCAAGGCCTCCAGGCCTCTCAAAACTCCCCAGCTCTGGTGTCAATGAGGCCAGCACTCCTTTCCACATTCTTTCCTAATCATCCCCACTTGTCTAGTTCCCCTGTTAGGCTGAGATATCCTAACAAAACTGTCTGCCTCCTTCACTATTCCTGGGCTACAGCCACACCTCATTGCTGCCCTCCTCCCCGAACCCGTACCTCCCTCAGTAGCTCCCCATATATCCCCCTATGTTAACCCTAGGGTGTGGGATACCACCTCCCCATCCCTTGCTACAAGTCACCAACCCCTTGTCATTCCCTTAAAACCTAACCACCCTTACCCTGCCCAGTGCCAGTACCCCATCCCACAGCAGGCTTTAAAAGGCCTAAAGTCTGTTATCACCCGCCTATTACAACATGACCTTTTAATTCCTGGAAACTCTCCTTACAATTCCCGTATCCTAGCTGTCCAAAAACCAGACAAATTCTACAGACTCGTAGTCCAAGACCTCCGCTTATCAGTCAACGTACTTCCCATCCCCCGGTCGTGCCAAACCCCTATACCTTCCTATTTTCCATACCCCCTTCCACAACTCACTATTCGGTTGTTAACCTCAAAAACGCTTTTTTCTAAAGCCCAAATTTCTTCCCCATTCGTTACCTATCTCGGAATAATCCTTCACCAGCAATCATGCGCTCTCCCTGCCAACTGTGTCCAGCTTACCTCCCTAACCCCAACCCTACCCACTAAACAACAACTTCTCTCCTTCTTGGGCGTTGTGGGATACTTGCGCCTCTGGGTACCAGAATTTGCCCTCCTAACCAAACCTCTTTAAGAACTTACAGAAGGAAACCTATCTGACTCCACAGACCAAATGTCCCTCCCCCATTCTTCCTTCTGTTCTCTTTATAAAAAAGGCCTTAGAGATGCCCCTACTTCAGCACTGCAGTTCCTTTCAACCCTTCTCTCTACACAGCAGAAATAAAAGGCTGTGCCGTCACAATTCTTACACAGGAGCCAGGCCCGGCCTTGTAGCCTTTTTATCCTAACAACCTAACCTCACAGTCCGGGGCTGGCCCTTAGGCCTATGCACGGCAACAGCTGCGCCCTGATACTCTTAAAATCCCTCAAAGTCACAGCCTATGCCCTACTCTCTAGCTCTTACAACCTCCGAAGTTTAGTTTCCTCTTCACACCTTACACACATACTTTCCACCCCTCACCTCCTACAACTCTATTTACTATTCATTGACACCCCCACAGTAACCCTTGCTCTTGGTCCTGACTTCAACCCAGCCTCTCACTTAATACCCAATACAAACCCTGAACCCCATGAATGTATCTCCCTAATCTATACAGCATCCTCCCCATGTCCCCATATTTCTCTTTTTCCTGTTCCAGACCCAGACTACACATGGTTTATTGATGGCAATTCCTCCAAGCCCAGTTGGTTGACACCAGCCAGAGCTGGTTATGCTGTTGTATTCCACTCATCCATTATCGAGGCTGCCACATTCCCCTCTTCCACCACTTCTCAGCAAGCTGAACGGACTGCCTTAACCCATGCTCTTACTCTTGCCAAAGGACTATATGTCAGTATCTATACTAACTCTAAATATGTCTTCCACCACATCCTTCACCACCATGCTGTTATATGGGCAGAAAGAGGTTTTCTCACTACACAAGGGTCCTCTATTATCAATGCCCCCTTAATAAAGGCCCTCCTTAAGGCAAATCTCCTCCCAGCCAAAGCTGGAGTTAACCATTTCGGAGGACACCAAGTCAAATTCTATTGCCCAAGGAAATGCCTTAGGCAACAAAACAGCCAAAGGAGCAGGGACATCCCAGGATCTCCCCTACAAGGCCAGTATTTTTCCTTCTCATTTATCTCCCCTACCTATTCTTCCTCTGGAAATTTGCTTTATCCATCACTTCCTACACAAGGCAAATAGTTCTTAAACCATGGAAGTTCCTCCTCCCTGCCTCACAAGTTCACTCCATCCTCTCATCCTTTCATAACTACTTCCATGTAGGATACAACCCCCTAGCTCATCTTTTTTTTTTTGGGGGGCAAAGTCTCGCTCTGTTACCAGGCGCCAGGCTGGAGTACAGTAGTGCGATCTCGGCTCACTGCAACTTCTGCCTCCTGGGGTCAAGCAATTCTCCTGCCTCAGCCTCCTGAGTAGCTGGAACTAAAGGCATGTGCCACCATGCCCAGCTAATTTTTGTATTTTTTAGTAGAGATGGGGTTTCACTACATTGACCAGGATGGTCTTGATCTCTTGATCTCATGATCTGCCCGCCTTGGCCTCCCAAAGTGCTGGGATCACAGGCATAAGCCACTGTGCCCGGCCCTAGCTCATCTTTTAAAACCCCTTATTTCTTTTCCAACATGGAAGTCCACCCTCAAAACAATCATAACTCAATGTTCTGTCACTCTACTACTCCTCAGGGCTTTCTCAACACCGCCCCCCATACACACACCAGGCCCGGGGATTTTCTCCTACACACGATTGGCAAATAAACTTCAAGTTTTGCCTAGGTAGGCATTTACCCTCTCACTCCATCCTTGCTGCTCTGCCCTTGCTCCTCAGACTCTCCTTCAGACCCCTCTTCCTGTCTGCTCATACCCAATCTAGTTAATCAAAGTGAGTGGTTGCTTATAGATACACCGTTTCTCATACACCATAAAAACAAGAGCTCTCCCTCCACAGTTACCCTACCAAACCCTGCTACAACCTTTAACAGTCGCAGCCCTTGCTGCTTCCCTTGGCATTTGGGTCCAAAGCCCAGCCCCCTCAGAACATTTTCTCACCTTTTCAGTTTACACTTCCAGTTCTGTCTAAACCAAGGACTTTTTTTCCCTCTGTGGTGGTTCTTCTTACATCTGCCTTCCTAACAACTGGACGGGCACTTAATTCAGTTTGCCAACGGAGACAAAAGCCTCCCTGTTCCCCTTGAGGTCCCGACACGACGCAAGTGGGTCATTCCATTGATCCCCGTAATTGTAGGGTTAGGAATTACTACTGCACTCAGCACAGGCATAGCAGGCCTTACCACTTCAACTGTCACTTTCCATAGCCTCTCTAATGATTTCTCTGCTAGCATTGCACAATTAACTCACTCAATCACTATCCCTTCTTCAAGCTCAAGTAAATTCCATAGCTGCAGTTGTTCTCCAAAACCGCAGAGGTCTTGATTTACTGACTGCTGAAAAAGGTCTTTGCCTATTCCTAAATGAAGAATGTTGTTTTTATGTAAACCAGTCTGGCCTTGTATATTATGCCATCAATAAATTAAAAGACAGAGCCCAAAAGCTTGCTAATCAGGCAAATGGTTATTCTGGACCTGGCTGGACACTCTCTGACTGGGTGTTATGGCTTCTTCCAATCCTTAGTCATCTCATACCTATCTTTCTCCTTCTCTTATTTGGACCCTGTGTTTTCTGACTAATCTCTCAATTCCTACAAAATCATATCCAAGCTATAACCAATCAGTCAACATGACAAATGCTCCTTCTAACAACCCCACAATATCACCCCTTGTCCCGAGATCTCCCAGGAGCCTAAATTCTTTCCCATTTTTAGGTTTCTGCGCCGCCCTCAATCCCTCTCGAAGAGGCCCTGAGAAACATTGCCCTATCACGCCTCTGTGCCGGCCTTCCTAATATTCCACTGCCCTCGACTTTTCATTTCCTTTTCCTTTATATTACTAATATAAAAAGACAGGAATGTAAGGTCTTTTAGGCTGACTGACGGTGCCATGGATGCTATGGTGACCCCTGTGACCTGCACTTACACCTCTGGAGGGCCTTCCGGAATTAGAAAACCTGAATTAACTGGAAGATCACGAAAAGCGGAAGACAGATCAACCCCTGTAGCACCTAACTAACTTGAGACATTCTTCTATTGTTTCTTATTCTGTCCTCAATTGATAAGGCCACTGTACTTTGTAACTGACCTTGGTCAACCTCATGACTGACTCCAGACCCTACAACCCCCTCCCATGTTGCAAACCTTCAACCCCTTCCTAGCTTGCAAAAACCGCCCTAAACTGTAATTTCTGTGACTTTCCATTGCTTACCTCAAACCTATAAAACCAACTCCTATCCCACCGCCCTCCACTGACTCTCTTTTCAGACTCAGCCTGCCTGCACCCAAGTGAATAAACAGCCATGCTGCTCACACAAAGCCTGTTTGGGGGCTCTTCATTCAGAGTGCGCGTTTTAACATTATGTACTCCAGGAGGTGTAGTATGTATTTGTAAGTACTAGTGGAAGTGTATGTAGCAGGAGGTGAGCAGCTGTGGATGCAAGACATCTAGGTTGTATGTTCTTTATGAGAATCTAACAAATGCCTGATGATCTGAGGTGGAACAATTTCACCTCGAAAACCATCCTCCCTCCCTCCCTGGGTCCATGGCAATACTGTCTTCCACGAAACTAGATCCTAATGCCAAAATGGTTGGGGACTGCTGTACTATAGTACAGAGCAAGTGAGTACATATACTGATGGTGGGAATCAGAGTTGTCAATGTAGCACAGGGAGATAAAAAACATGAAAGAGGAAAAGTTATAGAAGAACCCTGTGGTACTGGATTTTAACTGGCGGCATCTGTATGCACTCACATACATACACACACACACACACACACACACATATGTGAGTGCATACAGATGAGTGCATATATATATACACATATAGGAGTGCATATGTGTGTGTGTGTGTGTGTGTGTGTGTATATAGAAAACCTAGCTTGTCCACTGAAGTAGAAACAAGGAACACACTGTTCAGATCTTGGTTTCTCTTCCTAAAAGGAATCAGGACTCTGGAGAAATGGTTGATTCAAAGTTAGGGCAAAAAAGGTGTAAGGTAAGAACTGCTCAAAGAATGATGGACACATGTCAAAATTATAGAGAAGCTGCCCTGAAGCTTCCGCCTAAGTCAAAGTTTTCCCTAAATAACAAAGAAAAAAGATGAACATGAAAAAGAATAATGATAATGGACTATAGCATATTGAATAAAAAGATAATCTCAGAGTCCACGGTAATACTTAAAAAAAAAAGTGAAGGGAGGAAAGCTCTCTTTTTAATAGAAGAAAGCCAGCTAATACAAGTAGACGAAAGGGCAAAATTAGGCAATCAACATTTTGTTGCCACCAGTTGAGTCAGGCAAAGATCATGGATGATAAAACCATTATAAAGAAGAAGGTTAAGAATGATAGACACATTGTCTCAAAGTATCACCACCTTCTCCCCTTTTTTTGCACCAATGGCATTTGCCACCCCCCACCATTTTCCCTAAATAACAAAGAAAAAAGATACCTTTGCAATGGAAAAATATGGTGAATATCACCTTATCAATACTCAGTGATTAAACTGAGCAATATTAATAGTTAGACCAATTGATATTATGTGCCTTTGGATGTGATCAAATACAAAAGCTACATTTGCTTTGCTAGTTTTCCTGTCAAACCAGAAGGCAACCATAAGGAAAACTCAGGTAAGTCTGGACTATGAGATATTCGGCCTGTTTTTTTTTTTTTTTTTTTCTCCTGAGACAGGGTTTGACCCTGTTGCCCAAGCTGGAATGCAGTGGGCTCATCTTGGTTCACTGCAGGCAGGGCTCAAGCCATTCTCCCACCTCAGTTTCCCGAGTAGCTGGGATTATAGGCGTATGCCACCATGCCCAGCTATATTTTTTTGTAGAGAAAGAGTTTCATCATGTTGTCCAGGGTGGTCTTGAACTCCTAGGCTCAAGCAATCCACCTGCCTTGGCCTCCCAAAGTGCTGGGATTACAGGAACGGGCCACTGTGCTCGGCCATGGCTTGGTCTTTTAAAAAATATCAGTAATAGGCAAATCAAAAGAAGGCAGAGGAAGGGTAGGCTACTCTTATGGCAATTAAATGAAGTGAATAAACCTTGGCTGGATCCTAGATTTTTTTTTTTTAAAGTCTAACAAGAACCATTATTGGAACAATTGGGGAAAATATAAATATAGACTATATATTTGATAATACTACATCAATTAAAAACTCCTTGGGTGTGATAATAGTACTATGGTTAGTAGAACATAGCTTTTTTTTTTTTTTTTTGAGACAGAGTCTCACTGTGTCACCCAGGCTGGAGTGCAGTGGCGTGATCTTGGCTCACTGCAACCTCTGCCTCCCAGGTTCAAGCGATTCTAGTGCCTCAGCCACCCCAGTGGGATTACAGGCATGTGCCACTACACCTAGCTAATTTTTGTATTTTTAGTACAGATGGGGTTTTGGCATCTTGGCCAGGTTGGTCTCAAACTCCTGGCCTCAAGAGCATCTGTCCTCCTTGGCCTCCCAAAGTGGTGGGACTACAGGCATGAGCCACCGTGCCAAGCCAGAAAATGTCTTCTTGGGAAATACATACTAAAGCATTTAGGGATGAAATGCTACATTTTTGATTTACTTTCTATGTTAGTATATGTGTGAGAGAGTGTAGGACATGTGTAAGAGAAAGCAAAATTTAGCAAAAGGTTAAAAACTGGTACATTTGAATGAAAGGTATGTACAGATTGTAGTCTTCCTTAACCTTTTTGGGAAGGTTTAAAAAATTTAAAATAAAAAACTGGGGGAACTAAAGAGAATAGTCTAGTCTCCACCTTCTTACAACAGAGATACCTTTCCACGTTTCTTGCTATCCTCCTACTTGCGCCCCCTTTTCACAGAAAAAGATCAGCCTGGGCAACATGGTGAAACCCCGTCTCTACAAAAAAACGAAAACAAAAAATTAGCCGGGAATGGTGACATGCGCCTGTAGTCCCAGCTAGCCGGGAGGCTGATATGGGAGGACTGCCTGAGCCCAGGAGGTCGAGGCTTCAGTGAGCTGTGATCATGCCACTGCACTCCAGTCTAGGTGACAGAATGAGACCCTGTCTCAAAAGAAAAGAGAAAGAGTGGAAAACATCGCAAGGTATCATACTAGTTCATGTAAAAATTTTGTTAGGCTTCCTCCAAGCAGTGGTTTCCTTGGCAGCCAACTTCTAGGACTTAAATTGCCTTTTCCAATTGAGAAATCCCATTGTTTATACAGTTTACAGGCCAATAATTTGGTCTGTAAACTACTGATTTCCTTAACAGCACCAACAGGTTTTTGTTCCTGATGCAGGTAGCTCTATTTTAAAGTGGCCTATTCTCTTTTTACAGCACAGCTTCTCTTTCAAAATATAGAATATTTTTGAAAAAGAGATGTGTACATAATGGTTTGGCTACAAAATCAAAAGGTTTTAACACTTAATAAATTGAACATTTCCATTTAATGTTGCTTAATTTTAACAGTCTCTTCTGTTGAGCAGTAAATAGCCTTCTGAAAGTGATTTATAGTAAATTTCTGTAACAGGAACCCAAATGTTTTATTAAAAAATGGGAAAGATATTCATGAAAAAAAATTATACCCAAATGTTGATTTTTGGTCAAGAATTAGGAGGAGAATGAATTTATCAGAGTGGGCATCCTAAACTCAGAAATCTTTTATTTTCTGCCTTTTCACAAATGAAAATAATTTCTCCTATGCTTGAGGATTCCATGCTTAGAACTCCTATATGTTGCCTGGGTACTATACTCCTTCAGTCTGAAATTCCCTTGTATTCAAGATTTTACATTCCTAAAAATAAAGGTATATTTTGATACATTTTGTAAAGGGAAAACTGTAAAAGGAAACTTAAAAGTGAGAGAAATATTCCATCCAAAAATTTGGTCAGTAGTTTGGAATTCACTGTAATGTGATGTGGCCTAAATAAAGTTTCTAAAGAAATGCTGATACAGTACAGTGAAAATGAGTATCTGCTTGCTTTGCAAATGGTAGTGTTACCTCCACTGTCAGATGGAAACAATCAGGTCAAGTGTTTCTGCTCAAGAGTATAGGAAGCCCACAAGTTGCTAGGAAAATGATTTTTAAACCTAGAGATATATTCCTTTGGACAGTATTAAACAGTTTAAGTCCAACCCTCACTCCTAACATCATCAACATTATTACTGTTATTTTTTAGAAACAGAGTCTCATTCTGTCGCCTAGGCTGGAGTGCAGTGGTACGATTACAGCTCATTGCCTCCTCAAACTCCTGGGCTGAAGCAATCCTCCTTACCCAGTCTCCTGAGAAACTGGGACAAGAGGCATGCACCACCATGTCAGGGTAATTTTTTAACTTTCATTTTTGTGGGTGCAGGGTCTCGCTATGTTGCCTAAGCTTGTCTTGAACTCCTGGTCTCAATCCTCCCACCTTGGCCTCCACAAATGCTGGGATTACAGGTGTGGGCCATGCCCAGTACTGTGCTCAGACTCACCGTTATTTTTTGAAGGCTCTGTTTCAATATTCTGTGCCAGGCAAAAATTAATGCTGGTGTTGTAGTTCTTTGTTTTTCACGTTTCCTTGTATTTTCTATCCCTAGAAAGGCCCCCCCAAAAGTTTAAGATTTTATATATATATATATATATATACATATGTAAATATATATAATCTACTCAAGAAACTAGGAATAGATGGAAATTTCCCTAACCTGATAAAGAACATCTATGAAAAACCTCACAGCTAATATCATACTTAACAGTGAAAGACTGAATGCTTTCCCCTTAACATTAAAAATAAGATAAGAGTGTCTGCTCTTGGCACTCTATTAAACACTGCTGGAGATTCCAGTCAGAACAATTACTGAGGAAGAAAAAATTAAAAGCATTCAGACTGGAAAAAAAGAAGTGAAATTATCTCATTTTGCAG
Source organism: Plecturocebus donacophilus (assembly GCA_004027715.1). NCBI lineage: Eukaryota > Metazoa > Chordata > Mammalia > Primates > Pitheciidae > Plecturocebus > Plecturocebus donacophilus. The sequence goes on along the minus strand of PVKP010031381.1, from coordinate 14,403 downwards.
ATGATATGATCTTGTATACAGGAAAATCATAAGGAATCAACTAAAAAATTACTAAAACAAGTTCAAAAAGACTGCAGGGTACAAGATCAATATATAAAAATTGATTGTATTTCTATACACTATCAATAAGAAATCAAAAAATGAAATTAAGAAAACAATTCCATTTACAGTTACATAAAAAATAAATGGGCCGGGCGCGGTGGCTCACGCCTGTAATCCTAGCACTTTGGGAGGCCAAGGTGGGTGCATCACCTGAGGTCAGGAGTTCAAGACCAGCCTGGCCATCATGGTGAAATCTCATCTTTTATTAAAAAATAAAAAAATAAAAATAAAAAGTGTACGGAAAAATTTAAGAAGCTCAAAACTTGTATCTGAAAACTACAAAACGTTATTGAAAGAAATTAAAGAAGACCTAAATAAATGGAAAGACATTCCATGCTCATGAACTGGAAGACTTAATACTGTTAGGATGGTAATACTCTCCAAACTGACCTGAAGATTCACTGCCATTCTTGTCAAAATCCCAGCTGCCATTTTTGCAGAAACTGACAAAGTTTAAAATTCATATGGAAATTCAAGGGACCTAGAAGAGCCAAAATAATCTTGGAAAAGTTATAAAACTCAGATTTCCTGATTTCAACATTTAGCACAGAGCTACAGTAATCAAGACAGTGTATTACTGGCATAAAAACAGATACACAGATCAATGGAATACAATTCAGAGTTCAGAAATAAGCCCCTACATTTATGGCCAACTGATCTTCAACAACGGTGCCAAGACAATTCAGTGGGAAAAGAGAGTCTTTTCAACAAATGGCCCTGAGACAACTGGATATCCACATGCAAATGAATAAGCTGGTCTTCTACCTCATGCCATATGGAAAAATTAATTTAATGGATCAAAGACCTAAATGCAAGAGCTTAAATTATAAACTCGTGGAAGAAAAGATAAACATATCTTCATGATCTTGGATTAGGCAATGGCTTCATAGATATGATGCCAAAAGCAAAAGCAACAAAAGAAAACAATTGATAAAAATGAAAGTTAGCAAAATTTAAAACTTTAATGCTTTGAAGAACACTATCAAGAAAGTGAAAAGGCAAACCACAGCCTGGGAGAAAATTTTGGCAAGTCATATACCTGACAAGGTACTTACATGTAGAATACATAAAGAACTCTTAGAACTCAACAAGACACATAACCCAATTTAAAAAATGGGCAAAGCATCTAAAAAGATGTATTTCTTCAAAGAAGATATGCAAATTAAAACCACCATTATCTATCATGTTACGCCCACTCAGATGACTATAATCAAAAAGACAGATAATATCAAGTGTTAGTGAGGATGTGGAGAAATTAGAACTCTAATACATTACTGGTGGAAATGTATCGTGGTACAGCTGCCCTGAAAAACAATTCGTCAGTTTCTCACAAAGTTAAACCTAAAGTTACCATATGACCTAACAATTTCATTCCTAGGCCTATGCCCAAGAGAAATGAAAATATATAGCCACATAAAAACTTGTAATTAATGTTCACAGCAGCATTACTTACAGTAGCCAAAAAGTGGAAACAACTACATGTTTATCAACCGATTATCAGATAAATAAAATGCGGCATTATCCATAAAATGCAATATTATTTCTCAATAAAAAAATGAGGTATTTGATGCATGCTCCACAGGAATGAACCTTGAAAACATTATGCCAGGTGAAAGAAGCCAGTCACAAAAGACCACATATTACATATGCCATTTATATGAAATGTCAGAATAGTCTACACAGAAGGAAAGTAGATTAGTGGTTCCATGACTTGGAATTTGGAAAGACATGGAAAGTGACTGCTAATGGGTATGGGGCTTCTTTCGAGGGTGATGAAAATATTCTAAAATTAATTGTGGTAATGATGGCTTCACAACTGTGAATACGCTGAAATTCATTGAACTGTACATTTTAGATAGGTGTACACTGTATACAGTTCATCTAGTATATGAATGATATCTCAATAAAGCTGTTATTAAAAAATAAAGACTGTTATGAATAGAAGTAAACTAAATCAGCTGGGTGCGGTGGCTCACATCTGTAATCCCAGCACCTTGGGAGGATGAGGCAGGTGGATCACCTGAGGTCAGGAGTTCGAGACCAGCCTGATCAATACGGTTATGGTGAAACCCCGTGTAAAATTACAAAAAAAATTAGCCGGGCATGGTGGCGTGTGCCTGTAGTCCCAGCTACTTGGGAGGCTGAGGCAGGAGAATTGCTTGAACCCAGGAGGTGGAGGTTGCAGTGAGCCAAGACCACACCACTGCATTCCAATTTGGGTGACAGAATAAGACTCTGTTTCAAAAAAAAAAAAAAAAAAAAGTAAAGTAAATCTACTAACTTGTACCAAATGGCAGAAGAGTACACCATTTTATAGTTGGCAAACCTAAACAAAAACTCTTCTATATATACCTTGAGCCCCCAAGGATAAATATTCCTTTAGATACAGAACATACTTTGCTCCTTAAAATAATAATTTGGCATTGTAACAAAGCTTTTCCTCTGTTAGCAAGATGTGAACCAAGAAATTCATAAGAAAGTTTCCATTTCTGGCCGGGCATGGTGGCTAATGCCTGTAATCCAAGCACTTTGGAGGCCAAGGCAGACGGATCATCTGAGGTCGGAAGTTCAAGACCAGCCTGACCAACATGGTGAAACCCCGTCTTTACAAAAAAAAAAAAAAAAAAAAAGTTTCCATTTCCCTGTTTTTATTATTAGACGTGGTGCAATAAACTTTACCATGAGGGAAATATATAGATTATGGGAATGGAACTATCAATGAAAAAAAGTGAAAAAAATACTAGCTACGATAAAACATTTTCTAATAACATAAGACAGTCCAATTAGTTTCTTGAACTCTCTATGCCCAATCAAAAACCTTTAAATAGGTTACTTCTCAAATTACAGGCTGCATTCCTAATTCTAGCCAGCTGCCTTCTAAAAACATCTGCTTTTAGTCACAAGGAAAACAGGATATAAAAAAGGAATATGTCAAGAGCAGAAGCAAACAATTCTAAATATGTATTTTGGTCAGCCACTTCATATATGAACAGTAGCACATTTCTGAATAAATTTTTAGAATTTACATTATGAAGTACATAAATTAGATGTTTTTCTTTGGTGTGACTTTTTTTCTTAATAGATTCGGAAGAAAAGAGTTAGGTAAGCCCTTCTAGGGAGAGTTGGTTACAGAAAGAGATGCCCTCCAAATGTTTCTGCTCCTGTTAGGGCTTCCTAGATCTATTATTAGAGAACACGCCTGGAAGGCTCAATCTTTACAAACTGGGCAGGCTGCCTGTGGAAGATCCAAATTTCATTCAAGGGCAGTATGCCTTATCAAGTCCTTCTGCCTCAAAGTCCTGGCAAAGCTATGCAGGCAATATGGAGGAGGATGTCTATTTTAAGAGAATATTTAGTGAGATAACCATAAAAAAAAAAAGAAAAAAGCATACGAGAACTGAGCCTTTTACTGAATGATTTCAGTTGTGAAAATATTCTACTTCCCCCACAATAATGATTTATTGTTGGCAGTTATTCTTGCTGTAATAACTGCAATTAATTTTTTTTTTTTTTTTTGAGACAGAGTCTTGCTCTGTCACCCAGGCTGGAGTGCAATGGCGCGATCTTGGCTCACTGCAACCTCCGCTTCCTGAGTTCAAGTGATTCTCCTGCCTCAGCCTCCCAAGTAGCTGGGATTACAGGCATGTGCCACCACACCCAGCTAATTTTTCTATTTTTAGTAGAGACGGGGTTTCAACATGTTGTCCAGGCTGGCCTCAGACTCCTGACCTCATGATCTGCCGGCCTTGGCCTCCCAAAATGCTGGGATTAGAGGAGTGAGCCACTGTGTCCAGGCAACTGCTATTAATTTTTGAAATTAATAGTAGTGTTTATCAATGCTTCTCTAACTTGGTGTGTCAGTCCGTTTTTGCATTGTTATAAAGGAATACCTGAGACTGGGTAATGTATAAAGGAGGTTTAATTGGCTCACAGTTCTGCAGGCTGTATAAGCATGGCTCCAGCATCTGTTTTTGGTAAGGGCCTCAGGAGGCTTCCAATCATGGTGGAAAACAAAGGGACAGCAGGCACGTCACACAGAGAGAGCAGGAGCAAGAGAGAGAAGTGGGGAGGATCCAGCTCTTTTAAACAACCAGATCTCACATGAACTGAGTGAGAACTCACTCATCACTAAAGGGATGGCCCTAGGTCATTCATGAGGGATCTGCCCCCATGATCGAATACCTGCCCCGGATCCACCTCCAATATTTTTCTTTTTTTTTTTTTTGAGACAGGGTCTTGCTATGTTGCCCAGGCTGATCTGAAACCCCTGACCTCAAACAATCCTCCAACCTTAGACTCCCCAAGTGCTGGTTATTACAGGCATGAGCCAATGTACCCAGTGGCCTGGAGATCACATTTCAATATGAGATTTGGAGGGGACGAACACCCAAATCATATCACTTGGTTTTATCCTTTGTCTTTATATGTCAAAACTTATGTCACATAGCATCTCTTCAGTAAAAATTTCCCTACAAAGGTCAAGAGAACTTCACAAAATTGCAATGAAGAAATTCATGTTTTGTAGAATACCATATAATACTGACATGTTTAACTTCATTTTACAAACTAGAAGCTACTTTTCTAACAGAAAATATTATAAATATGCAAAACAAAATCACAGCCCAGAACATGTATCCATAAAAAACAAACAAAACAAGCCACTGAACTAGATATGACTGCATGTTAGCAAGATTTCTGCTGGATAAGGCTTCACTGATCTTGCTGTATTCATAGTAGCAGATGCCGAAAGTTTAAAAACACTTACTTGGGAAAAATGGATAATCCAGGACATTTTTAGCCAAATAAAGCCCTAGAAGTTGGCTTTTTATTTGAACTGGGTTAAGACCACTTCTATTTCTAGAGCTTGATTCAAGTATAAGAGTACAGTTAGTGTTAATTTTCATCAGACTAGTTAAAGAACTACTGATCTCAGACAACTGCAGAAGGTAGGATGAAGAGTTACATATGACGACACCGGGGGCCGGCCTTGCAGAGAAAGTTTAGTACGCAAAAGTGGTGCTGTTCAAGGGAGGAATGCCACAGAACGTTAGAAGCACATCTACTTAAGGAGGCTATATATTCAAGCTTGCCCAGTGCCCAGTGCTGACAACTATATAATCCCTCAGGGATTACGTGAACAATCAGATGTTTTCATTTGAAAGTTAGTTTACAGTTTAATTCTTCTCAAACTCTTCCTAACATACCAAAGGAAACAGTAAAGCAGCCAGATGCTACCACAAAATAGTATCTCTTAAACCACGAAACAACAGAAGGGTTACCACAACATCCCTATGTCAACCATCTATGTAAACCGTTTGTACCGAAGATACCATTTGATCAGTTTAATCTAAGGATCTCTTTCCCTTAGGGTCAAACTAGAAAGCCCACAATGTCCCTCTAGTTCTGGTTGAGATCACAAGAGCATTTCTTCTATTACATTTTAATTAATCTCAGAGATTACCTTTTGAATTTATAAAAGATTATCCAAGTATTATAACTAACACAAATTGAAGCATTTGGACTGCAGTGAAGAAGGCAATTTGAGTTGGGAGACTTATGCGCTTTGCCTTGGTCCATCTGTATGTATTGGACAACTTTTTAAGGTACTCGATCTGTCTAAGTGTTTGATTCTAATTCAGAATCCTGGAGCCAGAACATCTTGGTTAAAGTCCACATTTTGCTAGTTGTATGGCTTTGGGAAAGACAGTTACCTCTCTGTCCCTTGATGTACTTACTTACAAAATGCGGATAACAAATACAATCTACCTCAGAGGACTGTTATGAGGAATAAATAAATTAGTATGTATAAAGTACTTAGAAGAGTGCTTGTCCCACAGTAAAGATTATTTAAGTGTAGTTGTAGCCACAACATATATTTATTGGCAATATAATCCTTCTCTCAAATTTTGTTCTACATATTGGGGAAGGTTGTATGCATGTGTAAATAGGCAGATCAGTTCTGGTTATCTAAAAATTTTCAAGAATTTTTGGGAGTTGATGTCAAATTATGAAGAGTAGTGACTCACCAAAATGAATAGCAAACAATGGTAGAGTTAATTTGATTCTACTTTAAGACTCCTACAAGAATTATTTATATTCTTAAGAAGTATAGATTTCAGTAAAAGGCCTCTTTAAGTAAGGCAGTGGTTTCAAAGGATGCCTACATATCCATGAGGGACATGAGCAGAGGGCTGGAGAACCACATCTCACTTTGGTGCTAGGACCTTACAGCCCTGTACTTCCTTAAGTCCATGGAGATGGTAATACACACTTACCTCTTCTGACACCAACCAGTGTCACTACAGTTTTTTTTTTAAAGCAAGAATAAAAAGTTTTTATTATTAAGATTCTGAAAAGAAGAAAGTAAAATGTACAAGTTTAATAAAAATGGGTTTTCTGGCCAGGCACGGTGGCTCATGCCTGTAATCCCAGCACTTTAGGAGGTAAAGGTGGGAGAATCACTTAAGCCCAGGAGTTCAAGACCAGCCTGGGCAACATAGTGAGACCCCATCTTTTTAAAAAAGTTAAACAATTAGCCGGGTGTGGTGGTGCGTAGTCCCAGCTACTCAGGGTGCTGAGGTGGGAGGTTAGTTTGAGCCTGGGAGATAAAGGCTGCATACAGTGAGCCATGACTATGCCACTGCACTCTAGACTGGGTGTCAAAGACAGACCCTCTCTAAAAAAAAAGGCCTTTCCTTTTAAAATAATTTTCAAAAGCATTCTAAAGTATTAATATAATAAAATGGAAGAGAAAAAACTGTAGAAAAAATATTCTCTTAAAATATGGGGGAAGGCAATAAATACACAAATAAGTACAATTACTGTTGGGCTCAATCTTGCCTCAATGCAAAACATTTTTTTGCATTGAGCCCAAAAGTAATTGTACTTATTTGTGTATTGCCTAAATATTTCCATTCATTATTTTAAAGTATTGTTTACAGAAATGAATTGATTATACTATATTACTGTCACGTTATTCTTCAGATAATGTTCATTAAACTTCATTTTTGTCAATGATTTGCCTCATCAGTTTAATAAAATTTTATGCTTCCTGCTTGAAAGCAACGTTGACAAATGCTATCTCTTTTGTCTGGAACTTAAGACACTTAATATAACTAACCACGTAGGGCTTAGGCCTGACTTCCATGAAAGACTGTATTAAATAATCTGGATAAGTATAAAGCATGACCATTTCTCCTCAAAAACTAAAATCAGTGTTCATGTTAGAGGTTAAGCGAATTAAAGCAAGCGTTTGACTTACTTCTCAAAAAAGGGTGCTCAGCGAAAAGAAGACATTTCAATTACTGAGTTAAAAAGTCCTCAATCAATTGTGACTAGTGGAGACTGTGGGCTAATTGCTACAAAGCCATCTCATATGAAACTGTCTTTGATGTAAGTTCACACTGTTAAACTAGCTTATGAGGTCTTCTTGGTACAATGCATTGAATTCAAGATAAAAACTGAGGACACTAGTCGAGAAAGACCCCTAAATTGAATATCAGTTTAAATCTCATTTTAAAAAGAGCATACCAGCAAATCTATAAACAAAGCAACTTTTTTTCTTTTGAGACAGAGTCTCGCTCTGTCACCAGGCACCAGGCTGGAGTGCAGTGGCATGATCTCGGCTCACTACAACCTCCGCCTCCTGGGTTCAAGCAATTCTCCTACCTCAGCCTCCCGAGTAGCTGGGACTACAGGTGCACGCCACCACACCCAGCTAATTTTTGTATTTTTTAGTAGAGATGGGGTTTCACCATGTTGGCCAGGATGGTCTTGATCTTTTGACGTCATGATCTGCCCACCTTGGTCTCCCAAAGTGCTGAGATTACAGGCGTGAGCCACTGTGCCTGGCCACAAAGGAACTTTTATTGAACAAAATATAGGCATACCTCCTGTGGTGTGTCCAGAACTTTGCTAGACAGTGGAGATACAAGGATGATTAATTCACAGTCCTTGTCCATAAGAAACTCATTAAGTATGTAAACAATCACAATTTGATAAGTATTAAAACAACAAATGTATAATCAACAACTCATTTTGTGGATGTCACTCTAAAATGTACTTTCAGTTTTTTCTTTCATAATGAAATAGTCCATGTAAAACATGTAAATTATGTCAGGAATGTTCAGGCAGGTAATTTACCCAAGATTACATAATGAGAACTACACTTTGGCACCAGCAATGGCTTGTGTCTTCCAGCCCTCTAACTGGCTGCTCACCTCTGGAGGCCTGCTTCTCTCTACTATCCTAATAGATCTCCCTAGCCTGACAGACGACAGGTGAGAGCTCTAAACCATTGCACTAGTTCAGAGTAAGAGTCAGGACTGAAGAAGAGTTAGAACTGAGGAGGGGGCAGCAAGAGGCTGTACTTGACCTTCTCCTCCTTGGTCAAGCCTGCTTCTAATAAGAGGCAGCGTAATGCAGTTTGTGGTATAACCTGGAATCAGGATGCCTGGATTTGTATCCTACCCTCCCCTTTTTAGCTGTGTGACCCTGGGAAAGTTAGTTAACTTCTCTGTGCTACTCTAAAATGGAAATAGTAATAACACCTAGCACATAGTATTAAGGATCATGTGACGCATTTTAACCCACCTCTTTCATCAGTGTGACCTGGATGTGAGACCTAGAGTCAAAGGAGATCATTTTGGAGCTTTAAGATTTGACTGCTCCCCTGGATTTTGGACTTGCATGGACCCTGTAACTTCTTTGTTTTGGCCAATTTCTCCCATTTGGAATGACTGTATTTATCCAATGCCTGTACTCACATTGTATCTAGGAAGTCACTAGCTTACTTTTAATTTTACAGGCTCACAGGCAGAAGGGACTTGCCTTGTCTCAGACGAGACTCTGGACTGTGGACTTTTGGGTTAATGCCGAAATGAGTTAAGACTTTGGGGGACTGCTGGGAAGGGATAATTGGTTTTGAAATGTGAGGACATGAGATTTGGAGGGACCAGGTGTGGAATGATATGGTTTGGCTGTGTCGCCAACCAAATCTCACCTTGAATTATATCTCCCAGAATTCCCATGTGTTGTGGGAGGGACCTGGGGGAGGTAATTAAATCATGGGGGCCGGTCTTTCCTATGCTATTCTCTTGAGAGTGAGTAAGTCTCATGAGATCTGATAGGTTTATCAGGTGTTTCCACTTTTGCTTCTCCCTCATTTTTCTCTTGCTGCCGCCATGTAAGAAGTGCCTGTTGCCTCCTGCCATGATTGAGGCACCTCCCCAGCCATGTGGAACCATAAGTCCAATTAAACCTCTTTTTGTTCCGAGTTTCAGTTATGTTTTTATCAGCACCATGAAAAGGAACTAATATAAAGACACTGTCTCTTCCCTCAGAGTCACTACAGAGTAGGAAACTTAAAAATCTTTATTGCTGTATTATTGTTTGATACCTACAGATAAAAAAGCAACAGGTCAGAATGAATGAGACTGAAATAAAACAGTTCTTGTTCACTTATTTGTTAGACTTAAAAGTAATACATTTCTAAAGAAGTTCATTTAAAAAGACAAACCTTCAGCTTGAGAGCACGACACAACATGGTTGATGGTTAATAGAGATAAATATTAAAGTAGATCACTAATTCTCCTCAGTTTGAATGAATGAGGACTACAAAATATCATAGCATATTCATTCACTGATTGGAGTTGATAAGAGTAGAAAGTAAAGAACCTGATGAGGCAGAAGAGAGTGGTGACAATTCTGAAAGAGAAGTCCTTGTATAGATAGGAGAGAGGATGGGGTCTAGTATACAGTGGAAGGTTTCATCAGATAGGGACACGGACAATTCATTCCATATGATCAGAGAGAAGGCAGACTACATACAGTAAAATGGTGGTGGTGGAAGGATGAGAAAATTGCCTTTTTTTTTCCCCTTCAGTGAAATAAGCTGTGAGGTAATCTCTGAAAATAAGCTGAGAATAGGGAATGGGGAGAAAGTATGACATATTGTAGTTGTCTAGGAGAGTGGGAATGTCAATTGACTAGAGAAATGAGGAGGCACTGCTAGACAGTATTTAGGGCCCTCTTGGGGTTTGTGGTCACCATTTTAAAGTGAGATCTGTCAGTATGGTTGTTTTCTCCAGCCCTATTCAGCGGCTGAGGTGTAGATGGTAAGCCGATTTTAACTAGGGAGACAGGTATGAGAGAGGGAGTGATTCTAACAGCAGAATGTAGAATAACCTAGATGAAGAGGGGAGCAAAGAAGTGATTATTTTAAGGAACTGGCTCACACAACTGTGGGAGCTTGGTAGATCTGAAATCTCCAGAGCAGGTCTGCAGGATGCAGATCCAGGGAAGAGCTGATGTTGCAGCTCTGCCCGGAGCCAAAATTTGTTCTTCTTTGGGGAACTCAGTTTTTCTCTTAAGGCCTTCAACTGACTGGATGAAGCCCATTCATCTTTTGGGGGGTAACTTCTTTACTCAAAATCTATAAAATTGTTACTTACATCTAAAAATCACCTTTGCAACAACATCCAGACTGGTGTCTGACTAAAACCGGGTACCACGGCCTACTCAAACTGACACATAACATTAACTATCACAGAAATATTCACAGAAAAGATTTAGGATGCAGGGCAGCTTTTAGATCACTGTACATCCATGAATGCCACCTCAGGGAGAGGTGTAATATGAGAACAAAAAGAGAATCAGCACATTTCTGGGCTATGGAGGGGATGAGATGAGGAAAAAGAAATACAGCATGATAGATAGGAGCACAAATTTTAGTGTTAAGAGCTCTTGTTCAAGACTATGCTGTACCAAGCACTATGGCATGACTCTGAACATGTTTTTCAAGTAGGCCTCAATTTCATCAACTTAAAAAGGGTTAATGATATAAGGAAATGGCTTAGTACAGTGGTATTCTAAACACACTAAAAAAAAAAAAATCAGGTATTATTATGGGAAGATTCAGTATTGTAAGGGTATCAATTCTTCCCCCCCCCGATTCTTCATAAACGTAATGTCACTACACTTAAAATTGCACTGAAGTTTTTGTTTTTGACAAACTGCTTCTAAATTTTACTTGAAAAATGAATGAGCAAAATAAATTCTGAAAGAGAATAAGAGAAACTTACCTCACCAATATCAACACTTGCTGGAAGATTAGTACAATTAACATCTAATAATGGTGCAGGAAGACGCAACTAAAGAAATCAAGACCGAAGGTCTTCGAACAGACCTAGATATCCATAATAATTTAGTACAGCATAAACATAGTATGTGCCACAAATCAACAAGGGGAAGCACGGATTATTCAGTAAGCAGCATTGGGATAACTGGCATTCCACTTAGGAACAAACAGGTAGATTATTTCTACCATTTTTTTGCAAGGGAAAATCTTTCTAGGGAATTGACCGAAAGATGAAAGGTTATAAAAGACCAACAGTTTTGACCACATATAACAAAATTTCTGTAAGGCAAAGGACACTTATAAATACACTTACTAAGCTTAATAGGGGATTTTAATTTATCTACTGTCATTTCATAACGTATATGCTTTGTCTTACTTATTTTTGAGACAGGGTCTTGCTCTGTCACCTAGACTGGAGTGCAGTGGCACATCACAGCTTACTGCAGCCTCAGCCTTCTGGGCTGAAGCAGTCCTTCCACCTCAGTCTCTTGAGTAGCTGGAATCACAGGTGTGGGCCTGGTTAATTAATTAATTTATTTTTTGTATAAGTAAGTTCTCACTACCATCTGCCTCAGCCTCCCAAAGTGCTGGGATTACAGGCCTGAGCCACAGTGCCTGGCCTTGTCTTCACTTCATATTTAACTTTTTGTTTTCTCTCTTACACCATATGGTTTATGTCTTCTTTGCTCTTTTCCCTCTAAGTCTGATTTTCTCCCAATAATAAATCTTAATGAGAAAAATTTACCGATACACTCAAATATAATTTTCCAAAACAAGAATATTTGCAACACACCTCCTGCTATATAGAGCTATTACAAGCTTTTACCTCTTCTCTCTCACCCAAGGTTTGTTCAATATAATATGAAAACTTAATTTTTAAAAAACATCATGCTTGTTCTCTTCAAAAAGTAATTCTGGATATTGGCCCTGTTTTTAACCACATTTATAAGGTTTAGCTATGTTAAATGAGTATTTACACTGTAACCACCCCATTAAGTTCTTCAATAATGCTTTAACCCCCAGAGTTATCTAGATATTGTCTATGTCCTTTTGTACATGAATGACAGGTGGAGAAGCTATAGTATTCAGACATAAATCTTTTTCTTTTTAATACTCTGTAGATAATGCTCCACTTTGGTGTAATAAAAGAGAAGTCTGAAATTAGCTTGATTTTTGTTCCTTTGTAACTTTTTTGCCTTTGTGTATCTGTAGGCATTTTTATTCTTAAAATTTGCAAGTTAAACCAGGTTTTGGTTGAATGGTCCTAACTTTTAAAAAGTTTTGCCTATCACTTGATCCTTTCACCCTTCTACTTGGTGTTCTGACCTTCTAAATCTTGTTATTTTCTCTTTAGTTCCCAATCTAACTCCCTTTCCAGTTACAAATTAGGAAACAGTGCTTTACATTTTTGTGGAATCTATCCTAATCCCAGATTTTCCCCTTTCCGGTACTGCTTGTTCTATTTTCAATGATTCTCCTGAATCTACTTGATAACTTCAATCAGAAATTCCTTAAAAACTTCTCGTTTCTTGCTGTCCATTCACTTAACAGGTGGCATGTGGCCTGACTTTCAGCCTTTGTTTGCTTACCCTCTGTCTGGAACCCTTTCTCCTCTCTACATGGTATAATTCACCTTTCAGGAATGCCTTCTTGGTAGGCCTTTCTTAAGCACTCTATTTGAAACAGCAGTAACCGGCAGCTATACCGTCCTGACTTACACTGTCCCTCCCTTTCTTTGCTTTACTTTCCTCTTTAGCACTTATCACCACTTACTATCTCATGTATTTTACTTATTTATTAGCTTTATTCTGTTACTAGACAATTTAGATAGATCAGTTTGGCATTAACTTATTTATTTTCTGAATAAAAATTTCAAAAAACAAAAAATCCTGTTTTCATCAATGGGGACGGGGGGCGGAGAATATGATAGAAAAGATGTCAGTTCTTCCCAAGTTAGTGTGTAAGTTTAGGGCATGCACAGTTAAAAAAATCTATAGGGAGAGAGATCCAAGATGGCCGACTACCAGCAGCTCAGGATTGTAGCTCCCAGAGAAAGCACACAGAACGAGAGGACGCCACATTTTTAGAAAAATTTTTGTTGCTTACGGACTAGGATTCCCAGCGGAGGAGCCCCACGAGTCGCCAGCGCTACTCTTGTGGCTGGCGTGGCGGTTTTGCCGGCGCTTTGGTGCCGGGGGTTCTCGGTGCAGAGTAAGAGTAAACGGGACTAGCTTCCCTTTTCATCGACGTTTGGATCTCCAGTAAGGCGAGTAGGGAAGCCAGACCGGAGAACCCCCGAGCAGAAAAGCACCACGAATCTTAATGCTGCGGTTTTAGCCGGCGCAGTGGGTTGCTCAGATTTCGGCGTTGGGAATCAACAAGTTGGACGTCCACTCAGAGACCTAAATTGAAAGTAGGTAATTACAGAGATGACAGCTGGATAAAATTACAATCACGGGAAGGAACCAGCGTAAAAAAGCTGAGAATACCCAGCAGCAGAATGCTTCTCCTTCTACAGGGGATCACAATTCTTCACCATCAAGGGAACAAGGCCTGATGGAGAACGAGTGCGTTCCAGTAGCAGAAATGGGCTTCAGAAGGTGGATGATAAGGAACTTTTTTGAGTTAAAAGAACATGTTCTAGCCCAATGCAAAGAAACTAAGAACCTTGAAAAAAGGTTTGACGAAATCCTAACGAGAATAGACAATTTAGAAACGAATATAAGGGAATTATTGGAACTGAAGAACACAGTAAGAGAACTTCGCGAAGTATGCACAGGTTTTAACAGTCGAATTGATCAAGCAGAAGAAAGGATATCAGAGGTCAAAGACCTACTTAATGAAATGAAACCAGAAGACAAGATTCGAGAACAAAGAGTAAAAAGGAATGAGCAAAGTCTCCAGGAAATACGGGACTATGTGAAAAGACCTAATTTACGATTGATCGGTGTACCTGAATCTCATAAAGAGAATGAATCTAAGTTGGAAAATATTTTTCAGGATATTATTCAGGAAAACTTTCCTAACCTAGTAAGGCAGGATAATACTCAACTCCAGGTAATCCAGAGAACACCACAAAGATATTCCTCAAGTAGACCAACTCCAAGACATATAATTGCTAGATTTACTAGGGTTGAAATAAAGGAGAAAATTTTAAGGGCAGC
>PVKP010031380.1:0-27018 GCA_004027715.1 Plecturocebus donacophilus | reverse complement strand
GAAGGCAGCAAACCACATTGCCATGTATGTACCTATGCAACAATCTTGCATGTTCTTCACATGTACCCCAAAACCTAAAATGCAATAAAATATATATTTTTAAAAAAGAATTGCAGGAATCACTGAGCAGTTGTTTATTTTTCTATTTAATATTACCTCCTAATCTACATCCTGGGATCATGCACGTCATCCCACTGGCTCCAGGTTTCTCGGCCTCAGCACTTCTGATGTGTTGGGCCTCACAATTCTGTGTTGTGGGAACTGCCCTGGGCCTTGCAGGCTGTTTAGCTGCATCCTGCCCTCTAGCCACTCAAGGCCAGGAGCACTCACCTCCCCTCCTAGTTATGACAATCCAAAATGTCTCCAGATGTTACCACATGTCCCTTGAATGGCAATATAATCCCCATTTGAGAACCACTGTGCTGACGGGACTCAGCAGAGGTTCCCAGATCTTCTCAGCTGCAGAATCACATAGGGAGTTTGCCAAAAATGCAGGTTTCTGGGCCTGGCCTCAGATATTCTGGCCCAGTAAGTCCAAGATGGGGACTGGGAATCTGCATTTTTTAACAAGCATTTTTAACTGATATAGGTGGCCCTCAGCAAACTTTTGGCAGAAACTACAATGAAGAGTCAGTGAAGTAACTAGACATCTGTCCAAAATGCAGATGCTTTCTGCTATGCTGCCCTGGAAGAGCAAGGGGGCTGAATAGCAGACGGGCAGCTTTAGAGAAGGCAGGTCTTCCCTGGCGAGCAGCACCAGGCAAGACTCAGGGAAGAAAGTTCTGCCAGGGTGGTGCTGCCGGCCAGGAGAAAGTATGCCAAAAGAATGTGGGGAAATGCCAAAACCAAGTTCAGTCTATCCTGAGTTTTTGGCCCAGAGGCACCCCAAGACTACTGAAAGTCCATCCTCCTCCCTCCACTTGGGACCTACTATGAGACAGGCTCTGGGCTAAGCTTTTTACATACAGTTTGCTATTTTATCCTCTCCCTAACCATATAAGAAGGCTTATCAAGTTTTAGTTTTATTTCTCTGGGAAATTTCATGTCCCAAAGAACTGATGTACAAATTAACTTTTCACCCATAATCTCTTCATGAAATAGGAACAGGCTGTACTAATCCTGGAGTTCTACTACCCTTAAAAACTCTTTGCAACATTGTTAGAATAAGAAAAAACTCCCTGAGCTGAGAAGGCAGGATCTCTCTCTTGGGTCTCACGCAGCCCCCAGTACTCTTTGTCCCTTTGCATAAAAGAAAGACATCCCAGTATGTTTACCCAGGAAGACGACATGATCAGCTTCTTTCCCACATATTCTGAAGTGGAACACGAAAGACAAAGGGGTTAGAAATGTCTTCACATTCCAATGCCACGGGCGGTGTGCAAACCTAGCCACGTTCAGGTGCAGAAAGATGATGTAAGTGAGTGAAGCAGGGTAGGAGGGGGATGTGGGGCAGCAGGTGTGCATCATTTATTTAGATCACTCTCCTGGTGATGGAACTATCATATTGGGATCCAGGGTTGGTTCGGTCCCTCCATAGGGCAACACTGTATTGGCTTCAGAGTAATATAAACACGGAAGCGAGAGGAGCCCATATTGGGGAAATGACCCTAAGGTCACTGGGGTTATAGAAAATGAATGAAATGGGGGCCAGTCCATACATGTGTTAACATGTCCTAGTCCAACATGGACACACTGCCACCCACGGGACCTCCTTAATCAAAAGGTTGACGCTGGCCAAGCCAGTGTCCTTTGGTTTCCTCGCCTCTCTTCCATGCTCCTTTTTCTTCTCACTGCTATTTTAAGACAACTTTCCCATTAGAAAAAAAGGTTTTGTAATTATTTTTCTAAAAGGCACACTCGGCATTTTAATCCAGTAGAGGCATTTGGTGTAGCACATTTGGTTCAGAGAGTGGGGGAAGGCGAAGCAAGGTGGGGGTAGAAAATAGAGTGCTGTACACACAACTGGGGGCTCCTGTCTGGGCTCCACCACTGGTATATGTGTGGTTTGGGGCAAGTCACTTCACATGTCTGAGCTTTAGTTTCCTCAACTGCAGAATGAACTGTATGTACTCACTGATCTCTAAGGTCTCCCTTGCAGTTAAGGGGGAGGGAAGGACTGGATCAATCAAGGGATATGTGAAGATCTAGAGAGAAGAACAGGGGGACAGGTCAAGCTTGCCAGGCTTTCTCTAAGTTCTAGCAGAATCTACTTCCACATCTACTCCAATAAAGAAATAGGAAGGAAAATGGAATACCCTCAATGCCGAGTCATCAGTTTCAGCTGGAATTATTTCCTCCCATCCATACTACCTCCCTCTCTACCACCAATAACTTAGAAAAGAGGGAAATTTACAGAGGCAGAAAGCCATGTCCCTTCGCTGTGAGTGCCTGAACCACCCAGGTCTGGCTTCATTGTGTCAACCATAGGACTGTCTCTCCAGGAGTCTCCTGGAGTTACAAATCTCCCTCTTTCAAAGTTAGAGTTACCAGATTATGGGTGGCAAGGCCTTTTTCTCTTGGTTCTTTTGTCTAGAGGAAATAGAGATGGCTTAATTTCTGTCATTCCTGCAGTGCTCCTGTTGGACACCAAGCCCAGTCAGACATAGCTGGCCAGACACGTGGCAATGCCATGTTCCCATAATCCTATCCACTATCACTCACCTCTTTTAACCCTGGCCTGCCCCCAGACTAGCCCACGCTTCACCCCTCCCTGGAATCCTACTCTCGGATGCTGTTCTGCCACCCTCCATCTCTTTAAAACTTACTGCCTCCACCCATGCCTGTATAACACCCACCTTTCTGCGTTACTGGTGAAGCCAGCTCAGTGTTAGTAAGAGGGTGCTAAAATAGAAGTTAGTGCATCCCTGAAGGACGTTCTTTCTCTTCTCTGCTAACATAAAGTGGATAAACATTACTTCCTCAAAGAAACTCTTTCTAACTAAAAGAGATCCTAGTAGTAAGGGGTTTCAGACAGGTAGGAAAGGAGACCTGGAGTCTCAGGATTTTAAGCAGCTTTTTGTTCAAACTTCTTTTTTTTCTCTTTTCCTTTTTTTTTTTTGAGACAGCGTCTCACTCTGTCACCCAGGCTGGAGTGTAGTGGCATGATCTCAGCTCACTACAACCTCCATTTCCCAGGTTCAAGTGATCCTCCCAGCTCAGCCTCCCAAGTAGCTGGGACTACAGGTGCACGCAACCATGCCTGGCTAAGTTTTGTATTTTTACAAAATTTAGATGGGGTTTCACTATGTTGGCCCAGGCTGGTCTGGAACTCCTGACCTCAAATGACCCACCTGCCTCGGCCTCCCTAAGGACTGGGATTGCAGGCGTGAACCACTGTGCCTGGCTGAAATTTCTTTTAAATATGAGAAAATGAGGCCCAGAGAGGTTAAGTTACTCACTCAAGGTCACACAGCTTAGTGCCATTACTTTAATACAAGCCTTCAAACTCCTTTAATAAAAGTTTTCAAACTCCTAAACCTGTACTCTCCTATGGAAAAGCTACTTGAGGTAGGCATCTAGTCTAGACAATAGATGATTGACAATACTAGTTTACTGGCTCAGTGATAAGATACTTTAGACAGGAGATGGATGGTAAGAGTATACTGTGGGATTTACAAAGAAAGTAAAGAAACTCTTTCAACACCAATTCATATTTGCACACAAAGCTGATGAGCTTGATACCCAAGAAGTCCTATGTGAACAAACACATTGCAATAAATGTTCTTGGGGATGGTTATGGGTTGAATTATGTCCACCAAAAAAGATATGTCCAAGTCAACCCTCAGAACTTGTGAGTGTGACCTTCTTTAGAAATAGGTTCTTTGCAAATATAATCAAGTGAAGATGAGATTATACTAGGGGAGAGTGAGCCCTAATCCAATGACTGATGTGCTTATAAAAAAGGGGGAGCTTTGGCAATGGACACACAGAGAGAACGCATCTGAAGACAGAAGCATAGATTGGAGTGCTGCATCTACAAGCCAAGAAGCACCAAGAACTGTTGGCAACCACCAAAAGCTAGACAAGACCAGGAAAAGCTCTAAGATTCCTCCCCTAGGGCTTTTAGAGACAGCGTGACTTGGTTGATATCTCGATTTCAGACGTTTAGCCTCAAGAACTGTGAGAGAATTGATTTCTACAGTAGTAAGCCACCCAGTCTCTGGTACTTATTTCAGTAGCCCTAGGAAACGAATACCATCTGAGAAACAGTTGTCTGAGCTGAAGTGAAGAGACTGAAATCATGCAAATGCATATGACAAGGCAAGTTCCATGGGTTGGTCCTACGATGAGGCTGCCCTGCGTTGTGTGGTCTTTCATACGCTACTCCATTCCCATACTTGAAAGACTGCCTGTCTGTCTTGGAGGCAAGTGAGAGGTTGGGAAGAGGAGGAACACTGGAGTGAGACACACCTGGACAGGAATCCTCAGTCTGCTGCTTACTAGTTGTGAAGTATCCTGTGGATCGCAAACACCTGGGCTCTCAGCGGCCTCACCTGGAGAACACAGCCGTCCTCGGGGGGTTGTGGTGAGGGCCACTGCAGTTAACTGCCAAAGCTCATCAGGGTTGGTTTCTTTGCCTCTGCCTGCTTAAGTCTTTGAGCCAAGTTGAGAGTTGGAAAGGAAACTAACATTTTTAACAGCTCCTGTGTGAGAAAGGAACCCTAGTTATTAAATGCTGGTGCTGTGAGGGGCTTTCAAGGCCATACAGGACAATTCCTCATTTTAAAGAGGAGAACAGTGTCACGTTGTAGATTTTCCACATTCCACACTATGTTGGGCACCTGAGAGACCCTTAAATGAATGTCTGCTGATGGATGAATGCACTTGGAAAGGCCTCTAAAGAAAGGAGACTTAGTCTTATGGGGAGAATGAAGTCACATTTGACACCATTTAATGCACTTTACCTACATCTCTACTTTGCCCAGAGTGGGATCTCACTGTCCTATTCCTGGCTCAGTATCTTTCAAAGAATGGTTTGCTAGGCCCCCTTCCCTGAGAAACCTTCAGGGGGTCCAAATCTGAGCTTAAATGAAAGTTACTCAAAAACAGGTGCTCAGGATTCATCAAGTATTTTCAGCTGTGTAATTGAGTCTACGCCATAAGACCAAATAAAGAGCCATTTTTAAAAAACAGAATGTTTAACCCAAAGTCAACTCTAGCATAGCACAGATGGAAAATATAGTCCCTATTGCAAAGAGAAAAGATGCAAGAAAACAAAATAAAGAGTAGCTATAACAATCCCATTTTTTTACCCAGAAGAAAGGCCTTCCATTCCCACCCAAGCTCCTGCCCTTTTCACTTACCCCACGTTATTGCTCTGCATAGCACTTATTACCATCTGAAATAGTATATTTTTTCATGTATTCAGTTGAACCTAACTCTACTCACTAGAATATTTCACAATGGTTCAGACCTGGTCTCTTGTTTACTGATGCTTAGAACTGATTCGTTTTGTTCATGGATGCCCAATGCCTAGAACAGTTCCTGTTGCATAATTGATTCATAACACATACTTGTTGAATAAATAGATGAATGGATTAGCAAATAAGTTAGGGCAGGGAGGGAGCAGTCACATGATATGGATAAGAAGATTGAATACGGGGTGGTTTTTTTCCTGTAAAATTTGCCCCTAAATACACTAGACCTGTGTCAACTAGCCATTAAGGTCATCTCTCTTTCAGTTCTCTCCTCTGAATCCATTATTATCAGGCAAGATTTGATTTCAATTTTCTTATGGGCTTTTTCCTACAGATGAGAATACAGGGCTCACAACTTTTGCCCATTTGGTATGGTATTTTTTACTTAAATTAATAGCTTGGCATTTTATTTTTAACAATTGATTCCCATCTCAAAAGAACTCTGAGGAACAGGATGGAAACCTGTGGTGAAGATAAATAAGAACGGCACACAGGAGGTTTGGGCTCTGGATCTCACTCTGCTTTTAACCACTTGCCTGGCCTTTAAAAAACTACTTATTTGGGTTTGGTTTCGCCATAAAGGAATCGACGTTGATAACTTCTGAGCCTCTTCCATCTTTCAAAGTTAGGATTCTGTAAAAATTAATAAAGTAAGCTCTTTTACGTATTTTGACCTCATAAGAGATGTCATTAGCTTGTATTAGATGTCAGGAATCTTGTGGGGTTCATTTGGGTCATGGGGTCGGCACTTTTTCTGGGGTCAGTGATTACTTCCATGAAAAGACAGACGGTGCCCTCATTAAAAATCTAAAACGCCAGAGGAGGCACTCCCTAGGGAAACTGGAGATCACACAGCAACTCTTTTCACATTTAAAATTGTACAGGGGTGTAGGTACGGGGAGGTTGCAGGAGGCGCAAGAGGAAAGGAAAGGTGAGGCAAAGGCGGAGGATGCGCAGGTGATGGTCAGGCCGGTGCAGAGAGCCCAGGGCTGGAGAGTCACTCGTTTTCCCATGAGGGCCTGGCACACACCTAATCTTGACAAATGAGAATATGCCCATGAACTTTGACTAGATACATGAAAATATTTTCATTATGCGCCATGCCACTGTGGAGGAGGCAGGAGCTGCATCTCCCAGACATTTATCTTCTTTAGAGGTTTCAGTTATCCATTTGTCAGGACTGCCCAAGTCTGCTCTCTCTCTAACTCTTCTGGTGTTTATTATTTGGGCTTGAGATCCTAATTGTTTGTAATACAGTTATCGGGCTAGCTCTCTAATGCATGCCTTCAGAGCAGACATCTCACCTGAGTGCTAGTCTTATATGACTGTCTGCTTACATATCTGCATTATTTAGAGATCATTACATTAAGTTTAATATGTCAAAAACAAACTTAAAATGAGTCCGCTTCCTAATTTACTGTTTCAGTCATTGGCATCACTGATGTCATTCTGAGGCTTCAAAGTTTTTTTTCACTCTTTACAATCCTCCATCAATACTCATTCACGACTCTGATAAACAACAATGGGAACAAACTAATCAATCTACCCACTACTCAATACATGTTCACTATTCTATTATTTGTATTATGATATGACATGATCTGATTAATCTCCCAGGGTTGTTGAGGCTTCTCTCATTCTTCTTTCACAGAATGCCTTACCATCACCTCCTTTCTCTCCTCTCTACCTTAGTCCATGTTCTCATCCCCTCATACCTCAACTCGCAGAGTATCTTTCTTACTGACCTCCAAGTCTAATTTTTTCCTGCTTCAATCCATGTCAAATAAATCAGCCATCTAGCCTTTTAAAAATTACTTTCAGCAAGTCATGTCCTACAAACCTAGGAGGATTCTGGTTTACCAATCAGAGTATTTTCAATCTACTCATTTGGCGTTTAAGAGCTTTGGTCAACGACTCCCTTCTCCCAAGCTACCTGTGAACTCTATTTGTCTTTATTCAATTCATACTTGTTTGAGTGCTAACTGTCAACTCCTCCCTCAGTTACCCACTGCTAGCCAGCATTTCCCTTCCTCTTCAGTGAGGCCCAGCTGTGTGATGTTTCCTTGCAACCACCACAGTGACTTTGCTCCTGTTCTTGGCCTACCAGGAATCTCCTCCTTTCTGCCAACCCAGATCTGATATTTCTTCCAAGATTCATCTTCTCCCACGGGTTCCCCATGTGAATAAATCCCAGACCACATAATCTTTCCCTTTTTCTGAATTCCCTCAGCATTGTCATATTAGTATCTATTGCTAAGTATTATTCTCTTAGTATTTCACAATATATTCATTGATCTCCCTCATTGAAATGTGAGCACCAAAAGGGCACAGGCCAAATTTTCATTTGCCCAAATCTTGACCGAGCAAGGACAGATGCAAGGCCAGTAAGGACCTTGATTTTGCACATAGCCCATGGACGAGGTCTAATTGCTTCAGCGTAGGCAGTAAAGGCAATAAATGTGCACTGGAGAGCTAAGACTAGCTACTAGTCCAAGGTTAGAGACTCGGACATGTTTTGAGAAGTGTTTGCTAAATGCTGAAATAAATTTTTAAAGAATAATTCAAGCCCCTTACACACCATGTGTTTCTCTGGCACAGAAATCTTTACTGTATTCATCCAAAATACAAAGGCCAGTATAACCTACCAGGTCTCAATCACTGATCAGATTGGAAGTCCTTGACTCTTTTTGGCCAGAATACTGGGTCCAGTGGGGACAAAGTGGTGCCATCAGCTGACTCTATCAAAATTTGCCTCTACACCTGCCAAGTACCTACAAGTTCATGTCTTACAATTTAGCACCAGTTCATGTCCTTGAGCCAAAGGCTGCCTGACTCCAGTACAAATCAGATAGTTGTAGGGACATTTGTAAACCCAGCTCCCCTCCTCCTTGGTCCAGTTGTATAATGTCCTGTCCAAACCACAGAACCCAGTAGGCAGGTAACATTAGGCCCCTTGCAGACAGCAGAGGAGATGCCCCCTTCCACAGAAATTCTTAGAAAGAATGCGGAGAGGAAAATGGACTTACCCTCACACAGTAGTTCATGCCCATCCCCAACAGGTGCTGTAGAAAGTGCCTGTCCTGCCTGCTTCTAAGGGGTGGCTCCCTAGGGCGAGGAAGCTGGCACGAATCAGGGGTTGAGGCGGTTGCCCTGTGGCCCACCAGGTCCGCCTGCGGTGGAGGTGCAGTCCCGGACCCACTTAGACTGGTTTCTGGGGATGACGGGCTACTGGAACCTGGGTCCCGGCTTTCCTGGAGCTTCAGCCGAGGCACCTCTTTGGTACCCAGGCAAAAGTTTTTCAGACTCAGCAAAGTGGCCGGGTTGGCCAGCTTCATGCTCGCCATGCGGGGGATCAAGGTGCACAGTGGGGTGGGGCTCTCCTGCGACGTCAAGGTGGCATCTTCAGCCGGCAGGTAAGGTGCCAGGGTCGGGTGGGGAGGCTGCGGCGAGCCCTTGTTCCCGACCGAGCCTCCGGGGCTACCTTCGTCCAAGGACGTGATGGACTCGTTCCGAAAGCGGCTGTACTTGGCTCTGTGCAGCATCCCGGGGTGCCCGAAGAGTCCTACATACAGCACGAGTCCTGCCAGGCTGTCCTGGCCGCGTTCTCGCATAGCCTTGGCAGTGCTGAAACAGGAGACTGTTGCATTAATCGCCTCGTCGTCTGGTAGATAAACGGTGCAGACATCAAATGCCTGAAAGCCGGATGCAACTCGCAGCAGCTACCTCTCCAACTCTGCTCTGGCGCTCGCCCACCTCGGCTCCCGGCCCCTTAAGGGTGACAGCCCAGAGGGGAAACGCCTCCTCTGCTCTGATTTCAGTCCCTCCCTGGCCCAGGCAGAGGCACCAGTGTCCTCGCCCTGGAATCCTCGTTCGGAGAGCCTAGACTCAGGCTCCTGGCGGCGGGGGTCGCTCACGGCCAACTCTGAGGCGCAGAGCCCGGCCGAGCACCCGCCTGGGGGGGCCGCCGCATCACTAGCCTTGCAGGAGCCGAGTAGAAATATTTGGCACCCCCACTCCCACCCTCACCCCAGCCTCCTCTTCTACACACAGGAACTTTCAAACCTGCTCCCTTCGGCTCCCACAGGGCGGGGCAATTGACTGGCCTATTAACCCTTTATTTGTTCCAGTGATTGTTCATTTAAAAAGGAAAAAAAAAAAAAATGTATCTATGAACCATGGCCCTGCTGCCTGGGTTCGTTGATTCCAAAGGCTGCCCTCTCTTGGAAGATCTGGTCTTGCATCCCGTTCTGGGCCACCAGCCAGTACTACTGACGGGCGCTGCTCCGCATTGTTTCACTGACTTGTGATGGGTCCGTGTTCCTCAGATCCCCTCCCAGCCTGCCCACCCTCGCTCAGAGCTTTCCTCCCTCCTGGACTCCTCTCGGAGCTGTTTTCAGAAGCCCATTTGCAGCCGAAAGCTGAGATGTGCAGGATGATACGCAGCGTGTTGAAATTTTTATGAATGAACTTTGCCGACTGAATTTCTCTCTGTGTGTGCAAGCTAATAAATCTGTGAATGAAGCTGAGAATAGCTGTAATTGACTGACGGTCTCAGAGGTGCTTGGTTTTTATCCAATCAGAAGGCAGCTTGATGACTCATACACCATAAATATACTAAACTAGTAGCCGAGAGAAATCAAGCTAGTGGGAGAGGAGGGACATATTTTATTTTGCGGTGTCTGATGAATGAGTTAAAAGGAAAGGCAATCTTTACTACAGATCATTAGCTGGG
This sequence comes from Plecturocebus donacophilus, assembly GCA_004027715.1. Lineage (NCBI taxonomy): Eukaryota > Metazoa > Chordata > Mammalia > Primates > Pitheciidae > Plecturocebus > Plecturocebus donacophilus. Next base: position 16,869 of record PVKP010031380.1, on the reverse strand, counting down.
GAGCAGCAGATTAAAAGATCTATTTTCTTTCTTGTTGAGATGGCCGGGAGAGCAGAGCAGAAGAGCTAAAAATTAGATCCATTGTTCCAGTGATTTTAGGACATATGGTTCACAACTCCTGTGGGAAGCCATGATGCATTTTTCTTAGAAACATAGTTCTTTTTTTATTGATTGTTGGTTCCATCTTCCGTCTGGTGCAACTTCCTGTACCTATCAAATGCATCCTGAAGACATGATGACAACTGCAAAGGCTTAGCACACAGGAAGCCAAAACCAGAGCTGGGAAGAGGAAATGCAGGTTCTTCAGGCATGGAGAAGAGGAAATTGCTGAAACACTGAGGTGTGGGGGTGTCAGGGTGGGGTGGAAATCACACATCCGAAGAGAACTCTCAGCTAAAGATGGCACTACTCTGTGGCTCAAGGCTCTGACATCTGAAATTGTTCATTAATTAAAAAATTAAACTGGCAACCAAAGGAATCAAGGGTGCCACCTTCATTACCTTACTGACCTCAAGACTGCATTAGGCTCATGGGTATTCATGACTCTGGGAGTCTGAGCTCCCTTGGGATCCAAACACAGGTTCTGAATTAAATGGTTGAGGGTGACCAGTGAAAGCAGCATCTTCCTCCCAAGCTCCCTGCTCCCCCAGGGATAATAACACACCTGTCACATCCTGTCTGCCAAGCCTGTTTGGATGTTTCTTTCCCTGGGAAGGCCTTGCTGCATCTTCATAAATCTTCCCTTCGACCCTTTCTGACCTCCTTTTCCCTCCCCACATCTCTTCCTGGCATAACTGAGGGAAGTAGCTATCAGTTGTACCCCACTTCTCTGGGGCTGAGGAGACAGGCTCTGGCCAAGATTCTGTATCTCTCATTCCTCCCCATTCCTCAGCTGCTTTCTTCCTCTCATTTCTCTTGTCTTCTCCTGGGTCCTTGCCTTGCTTCTGCTGTGCCGTGATGACCTCATCATATGCTGCCTTTAGAAAGTTACTTTACCTCTCTGTGCCTGAATGTCCTCATATGTTGGCAGCAGCCATCTAATGAGGTTGTTCTGAGGGCTTATCAATAACCCTCATCCCTGTAAAGTCTTGGCCCAATGCTCCAAACAGTGCCCATCTCACTAAGTACATGTGGGCAGTATGAAAAAAACGCCATTGGAACCAGAGCTGCCTCCCCATGAAGCTCATATTCTTACCCCTCACAGCCCAGAGTTTACATCACTCTAGGAATTAAAAAAAAAAAAATTAGCACAAAGTGGGAGATGCCAAGAAAGCCAACATTGCCCAAAGAAAACAGTTTTTAAAATCAGATGGGCCTGGAGAAGGCTGGGAAGGACAGGGGCCTGCCTGGCTGATAGGAATCCTTACAGAGGTCTCATGACTGCAGGACAAGCTGTCCCGGGGCGCCAGCTCATCTAGGTAGGCACTATGTTGGTCAGACTCCAGGAGCTCAGACCAGCCTACATTCCTCAGAAGGTGTAAGTCCTGGGAGGGTTAGGGGTTGGGAAATGGGACTAGGTAAGGTAAGAAAGCAGTCATGGCCACTGTGGGCTTCTTCTTTGTCCTTGGGAACTCGAGACCTTGGCTCTCCTAGGCAGCTCCACCACAGCCTTTTATGCGGGTGAAAGAAACGAGATCTGCAACTGGGAAGTGGGGAAAAGCCTCTAGGCTGAGCCTGCCCAGCTGGGCTTCTTTCTCAGTCCTCACAGCCCAAGAGAAAGCTCATTGATTGAGCTGCTTTTCATTCCAGGTAGATGAGTGGGCAAGGCAGATGGTTTGCTTTTTCCAGGACATTAGAACATCCTCTTCAATGAGTGATGATTAAAATAATATTAATAAGAGCTACTATTTGTGGAACACCTGACAGTTTACCTGCATTCTGGTCCACCTATTATAACACATTGTGGAGGCTGGGATTATGTTCATCACTGCCTTACAGATATGGAAATGAGGCTGAGAGAAAGGGCAGCGACTTGGCCAAGGTGTTCCAGCTGTTGAACAACGATCCTGGGATCCCTCTGGGCCTGACTGCAGAGCCTGTGCTGGCAGCCACTGTACTCTGCTGCCTCCCAGGGGACCAGAGAGCTCAAATCTAGTTTCCAGGCCTATGAGGGCTACAGGGTATCTTACTCCTTCCTGAAGCTCTGAGAAATGACTGGGCAGGAAGAAGAGCTGGGGACTTTTGGAGGTTCTAGGATTGTTGGGAAGCCTACCCGTGAGCTGGCCCTCACTGATCAATGAGATCAGGGCTGGCAGAATATTTTCCTATCTATGGTTTTCCTGTATTTACCCCTCCAAAATCCCCAGGGAAAGTGTATTTAGCCCAAATATCATTTATCAGAAGATAATACTAGACTAGATGTCTCCGGTAACCTTGGTAGCTGGGCCACTACCTACAAGCAATATGCACTCAGCAGCAAAATGTAATTGGATGAACATTAATCTAGGAATTACAGAACCAGCTGCAGGATTTTGAGTAAGTTACACTTAACCTCTCTGATACTCACTTTTGTATATGTAAAATGGGCACAGTAATAATTAATATCTGCTAAGCACTAACTCTAGATCAGGTCCTGAACTAAGGGTTCACATTTAAGACCCCAGCAAATCTATGCAGCAGGTGCTATTTGTTATTTACTGACTTGCCCGAGTCACATAGCCAGGGCATGGTAGTTGTGGTGTAGAACTGAGCACTGGCTCATTCCAAACTATGCCCTTAACCACTGTGATATGATCCAGTGCATACGTACCTAACTCCTACCCTATGCTCAATAAATGTTGGTTCTTGCTTCTTTCTCCTTCTTGGAGATCATACCTATAAAATTCACCCTTAGTACCTTACAAGTAAAAACATGAATAATAGATCAGAAAAGCCATTACTGCCATTAAATCATCTGAGAACCATGAACTTCCATCATCATTGCCCTTGGAAAACAGAGTTCTACATAGACCCCTGCGGTATGCCTTCTTTACTGAGACACCCCCCACCCAAGGGCACCTGCTGGAAAACAACATGTCACCTTCTTAAGAGACAGCCTGTGCTTGCTGAGCTTCTTGAGTAAAAAAGGCAGTTTCAAGGAAGACCTGGGTCAGGCTGAGCCATGCTAGAATTAATCAGGTCCAGGAGAAGGAGAGAAGAGAACCTGGAAAAATGCCTGCCCAGCTTTTGAAGATAACCCAGTGTGGAATTCGGGGTAGAGGTAGGTTGTGCTAGAGGATATGGGGAAGAGGAGAGAAAAAAAGGCAGAAACGTAATAACGCTGGGGAGCTGTAGGCCGATTGCTACTTTGGAACAAAGTGGAGCAGGTGACATCTGAGTGCTGTAGCGCAAGGACTCTTACTCCATCCCGCCACTATCATTTCTGTCATAAAGCAGACCTACTGGTGAAGGATTTTCCCTGAGCAATACCCACAATGAATCTAACAGCCCATCAGTTGGGAATGAAAACATTGCTGAAGCTCTATTTTGGTGAACAAAATTCCACAAGAAAATATTTATATTAAGTTCTTGGTAGAGACCAAAATATCATTTTCAGGATGGGGAAATGAGATGGTGAAGAAGAGCTGTATCTCTGAGAGGAAGGACCTAGTCTCACAAAAATGGAGGCAGGATCATATCCCCCAAAGTTGTCACTAACTCTGGAAATAATCATCTTTTGCTTCCTGAACCCAGTGTTTTCTGTTTTCTCCCAGTCTCCAGCCCCGGATGTCGACAGTTTCCTCATGGTTACTGTTGATCCCACACCTAGAACTAGAACCAGTCACAAAAAAGTCCAGGAAAATGTATATTTTCCTATCTATTGAAAAGAAAATAACATACCTGAAAATGCTATGTAAAGAGTTAGACGGCCGGGTTCAGTGGCTCACACCTGTAATCCCAGCACTTTGGGAGGCCGAGGCGGGCAGATCACGGGGTCAAGAGAGCAAGACCATCCTGGCCAACATGGTGAAACCCCGTCTCTACTAAAATACAAAAATTAGCTGGGCATGGTGGCACGTGCCTGTAGTCCCAGCTACGCGGGAGGCTGAGGCAGGAGAATTCTTTGAACTGGGGAGGCGGAGGTTGCAGTGAGCCGAGAGGAACTTTCCTGAAAGGTTAATTCCATCTGATGAGCTCAGTGATTTTTGAATCAATAATAAAATTTGACCCACTGGGTATAGTCTGGTGATCCAAGTGTAGCCAAGACTTTCATTTGCTTTTTAGTTAGGTTTTCTCTTGGTAGAATCACAATGGCAATGTGGTTAGAGAGAGGCAATCTGGAAAAGGAAAAAGCCACTGGGAGCAGGCAGGCTGGAATTTGATTCCAACCATCCCATCACCTGAGGGGGTCTAAACCTCGGCTTCCTCACTTGCAAGTGGGTAACTGTAAGTATCTGTTCCCAAACCAGTGATTGTAAAGTCTCCTCCAATTTATATAGAAACAGTAATAATCTTAAAATATGTGGGGGAACAGGAGGACCTTATAGTGAAGATTTATTTAAATACTGCTTTTTAAAAACACATTTGAGATTGTCCATCCTATTTTCTGTGTGTGCTAAAGTGTCTTTTCTTTTACGAAGTAATGGCAAACATGGTTAGTAGTTTTTTAAATGATTCTATATGGCAAAACAAAAGTTAGCAACTCTATGTCTACCTCCAAATGATTTTGGATATGCTCTGGGAATCACTGTAAGGGAATCTGTAGATTTACTTTGTGAACTAAAAATACATATACAAAGTGAGCTATTATTACTGTAGTCTCCCAAAGTGCCATTGCTTGTATAGTGATGAAAATATCATCCAGCTGGTCCTAACGATTCCTGAATAACCCACGCTTTAAAAAAAAAAAAAAAAAAAACTTCTTCCTGGGAGTCTAACTGGGACAGGCCTCTCACAGAGAGACAGCTCAGGGTCTGCCTCTGGGTTAAGCCCCAAACTTCTCTTTAAGAAGAGGAATTTGATCTTACGAGACTTCTGCTTTCAGTGGGAAAAGTGCATAGCATGGTAAGATTCTCTCTTTTTAGAGACTAAAGAACCTGTCTGACTTAAGTGATGGGAGGCAGGAATGCAGTTTGCTGCAAGAAAGCAGGGTAAGCGAAGGGAGGGCCTGGGTGCAAATTTGGGGAGCTGTGTGGGGCTGGTGGAGCTGGCAACAGCCAGGAGGGGGAACACAGTAGCGTTTGGACGTGGGCTGGGAGAGCCCAGGACTTCCGTCGTGATAAACAACGCTGAAATGATCCCAGGGAGTGCGGTCAGCTTTTTGAACTCACCCCATGTTTTAAATTTCTTTTTTTTTCATTTTACATAGAAGTACTTCGTTGATAGAAACCAAGCCAGATATGAAAACTAAATTCATCCATATCCTAATTTAGTCAAAATCCTTATTCATATTTCAGCGACAAAAACCACCTCAGGCTGCTTTTTCCCCATACATATTTTTTTCAAACAAAAACAACATAATGTGCATAGTTTTCTACCTGCTTTTTTTTTTTTTTTTAACTTAACAGAAAAGAATATCTCCGTATCACTGAACATACTATGTTACTTTAACGGCTAATAGTACCATTGTGTAGGAGGTGATTTAAACACACACACAGCCACTGTTGCTGAATCCTTCCATACACAATGCTAATTGGAGACGCCACATAACGGGTATATGGGTGTCTGTGGTACCATTCTTCCAACTTTTTAGCATGTTTGCAATTTTCCATAGACAGATGGGTTGGAGACGTGTTTGTTTGATTTTTACATATCCTCGCCCAGATCCAATCTGATTACCTTAGAACGAGCTCCCAGCGCCGGCCCGGGCAGCCTGTTTTCATTGAGAGGCGGGCCGCGGACGAGTTTCCCGGATGAGCTCCCGCTGCGTGGGCTTCGCGGGCAGGCGCAGCGCCCCCTCGGTGTGGCGGCGGGAGCTGCAGGCCGCCGGCCTCGAGAAGCCCCAGCGGGCGGCGGGGAGCATCTGGTCCGCGCTTTCGCACGGTCTCCCTGAACAAGACCAGCGGAGCACCCGGCTGCCAGGCGCGCAGCATCAAAGCTGCAGGCGCCCCGAGAAGAAAAGGGCCAGTGTGCGTCCGAGAAACTCCAAAGCCCTTTTCCAGGCACAGCGACGCAGGGGGAGGGGCGAGGGGCTGGAAGTGCGCTTTCACAGTGCGGGCAGTCAGGCCCCGGGTGCCCCGCCGGGACAATGGGGCCTCAGTGCTGGGGACTAGGCGGCCCGGGGGCCTGGTGGGAGCATAAAGGGAAGCTGTGTCTCCGCAGCACTCAAGTTCACCTTTGTCTTCGGAGTCCAAGTCAAAGAAGGCTACAGAAGGAGCCTGCAGGCTCTCCTCCCTCGTCATGGGTCTGGTCGATGGGAAGGGCCAAGTTCTTTCCCCAAGTTGCTGGGAAGTCAGACGAAAATAGAAATGGGCTGGCCTGCTAGCCGGGACAGGTCCGTGTTTCTTCCGAGAGCTGCGTCCTCTGGCCAGAGCCTCCGAGGAGGGAGACGCCAGTACGTATTACCGGAGCCCGTGGTCAGAAGGCGCCTGTGCACACGTGTTATGTAGCAAGGCGAGCCTGCCCTGGCTGCGGAGAAGTAGCGGGTGGGAGTGCGCAAGTTTCTTCCCACCGGCGACCCGCTGTCCACACTGCTGCTGCGTCTTCCCCAGGGAGGGAGGCCGCCCTGTATTCCGGCTGACAGCAGCAGCCCACTGATCGGCGGTGGAAGGTCACTTAGGCTACGGTCCTTACAACCTTGACCTTGGCTGAGTTTTCTCCTGGAGTTGACCCAAGATCCGCTGGCTTGGGTCAGGTCTCTATTGCCACTTACGAGAAAAGAAAACCCGGCTCTTGGCTGAATTGCCTAACTAATTACAATGGCTTGCAGCAGACAGAGGAGAAGCAATTCACAGCCCCTGCCCCCAACACACGCACATCCACACAACACAGCTGTACATCGATTTCCTGATCTTTTTGTTATGGAGACTCAAGATAGAAAAATCAAGCAACCAAACCAAACAAATAAATGAACACACAAACTTTTTTTTTAACTTTTAGATTCAGGAGTACATATGCAGGTTTATTATATAAGTAAATTGCTTGTCATGGGGGTTTGCTGTCCTGATTATTTCATCTCCCTGGTAATAAGCTTAGTATCGAGTAGGTAGTTTTAAAAAATTCTCATCCCCTTCCCACCCTCCACCTTCAGGCAGGTCCTGGTGTCTTTTGTGTCCTTCTTTGTGTCCATGTGTGCTCAGTGTTTAGCTCCCACTTACAAGTGAGAACACATAGTATTTTGTTTTCTGTTCCTGTACTGGTTCTTTTTTTGGTACTTTAGGTTCTGGGGTACATGTGCAGATCATGCAGGCTTGTTGCATAGGTAAATACATGGCAAGGTGGTTGACTGCCTTCATCCCCCTATCACCTGTATCTGGTATTTCTCCCTTCATTATCCCTCCCCACCCTCCCCACCCCTGGTGTCCCTCCCTAGCCCCCTCTACTGACCACAGTATGTGATGCTCCCCTCCCTGTGTCCACGTGTTCTAATTGTTCAACACCCACATATGAGTGATAACATAGGGTGTTTGATTTTCTGTTCTTGTGTCAGTTTACTGAGAAAGACGGTTTCCAGATTCATCCATGTCCCTATGAAGGACACGAACTCATTGTTTTTTATGGCTGTGTAGTATTCCATGGTGTATATGTGCCACATTTTCTTTATCCAGTTTATTGAAGATAGACATTTGAGTTGGTTCTAGGTCTTTGCTATTGTAAACAGTACCTCAATGAACATATACGTACATGTGTCTTTTTAATAGAACAATTTATAATTCTTTGGGTATATACCCAGTAAGGGGATTGCTGGGTCAAATGGAATTTCTATTTCTAGGTCCTTGAGGAATTGCCACACTGCCTTCCACAATGGTTGAACTAATTTACACTCCCACCAACAGTGTAAAAGTGTTCCTATTTCCCCACATCCTCTCCAGCATCTGTTGTCTCCTGATTTTTTAATGATCGCCATTGTCATTGGCATGAGATGGTATCTCAATGTGGTTTTGATTTGCATTTCTCTAATGACCAGTGATGATGAGCATTTTTTTCATATGTTTGTTGGCCTCATATGTGTCTTTTTTTGAAAAGTGTCTGTTGATATCCTTCACCCACTTTTGAATGGGCTTATTTGTTTTATGCTGGTAAATCTGTTTTAGTTCTTTGTAGATTCCGGATATAAGTCCTTTGTCAGATGGGTAGATTGCAAAAATTTTTTCCCATTCTATTGGTTGCCAGATCACTCTGATGATTGTTTCCTTTGCCATACAGAAGCTCTGAAGTTTAATTAGATTCCATTTGTCTATTTTGGCTTTTGTTGCCATTGCTTTTGGTGTTTTAGCCTTGAAGTCCTTGCCTATGCCTATGTCCTGAATGGTTTTGCCTAGGTTTTCTTCTAGGGTTTTTATGGTGTTAGGTCTTATGTTTAGATCTTTAATCTATCTGGAGTTAATTTTAGTGTAAGGTGTCAGGAAGGGGTCCAGTTTCTGCTTACTGCACATGGCTAGCCAGTTTTCTCAAAACCGTTTATTAAAGAGGGAATCCTTTCCCCATTGCTTGTTTTTCTCAGGTTTTTCAAAGATCAGATGATTGTAAGATGTGTGGTGTTGCTTCTGAGGCTTCCATTCTGTTCCATTGGTCTATGTCTCTGTTTTGGTACCAGTACTATGCTGTTTTGATTACTGTGGCCTTGTAGTATAGTTTGAAGTCAGGCAGTGTGATGCCTCCAGCTTTTTCTTTTTGCTTAGGATTGTTTTGGCTCTGCGGGCTCTCTTTTGGTTCTATATGAAGTTTGAAGTGGTTTTTTTCTAGTTCTGTGAAGAAGATTATTGGTAGCTTGATGGGGATAGCATTGAATCTATAAATTACTTTGGGCAGTATGGCCATTTTCATGACATTGATTCTTCCCAACCATGAGCATGGGATGTTTTTCCATCTGTTTGTGTCCTCCTTATTTCCTTGAGTAGCGGTTTGTAGTTCTCCTTGAAGAGGTCCTTTACATCCTTTGTTAGTTGTATTCCTAGGTATTTTATTCTCTTTCTAGCAATTGTGAATGGGAGTTTGCTCATGATTTGGCTCTCTGTTAGTCTGTTATTAGTGTATGGAAATGCTAGTGATTTCTGCACATTGATTTTCTATCCTGAGACTGTTGAAGTTGCTTATCAGTTTCAGGAGATTTGGGGCTGAGATGATGGGTTCTTCTGAATTTACAATCATGTCATCTGCAAATAGAGACAATTTGGCTTCCTCTTTTCCTAATTGAATACCCTTTATTTCTTTTTCTTGCCTAATTGCTCTGGCTAGAACTTCTAATACTATATTGTATAGGAGTGGTGAGAGAGGGCATCCTTGTCTTGTGCCAGATTTCAAAGGGAATGCTTCCAGTTTTTGCCCATTCTGTATGATATTGGCTGTGAGTTTGTCATAAATAGCTTTTATTATTTTGTGATATGTTCCATCAATACCTAGTTTATTGAGGATTTTTAGCATAAAGAGCTGTTAAATTTTATCAAAGGGCTTTTCTGCATCTATTGAGATAATCATGTGGTTTTTGTTTTTAGTTCTGTTTATGTGATGGATTAGGTTTATGTTGAACCAGCCTTGCATTCCCGGGATAAAGCCTACTTGATCATGATGAATAAGCTTTTTGATTTGCTGTTGCATTCTGTTTGCCAGTATTTTATTGAAGATCTTTGCATCAATGTTCATCATGGATATTGGCCTGTAGTTTTCTTTTTTAGTTGCATCTCTGCCTGGTTTTGGTATTAGGATGATGTTGGTCTCATAAAATGACTTGGGGAGGATTCCCTCTTTTTGTATTGTTAGTTTCAGAAGGAATTGTACCAGCTCCTCTTTGTACATCTGGTAGAATTTGGCTGTGAACCAGTGTGGACCTGGGCTTTTTTTAGTTGGTAGGCTATTAATTGCTGCCTCAACTTCAGCCCTTGTTATTGGTCTATTCAGGGATTCAACTTCTTCCTGGTTTAGTCTTGGGAGAATGCAAGTGTCCAGGAATTTATCCATTTCTTCCAGGTTTACTGGTTTGTGTGCATAGAGTTGTTTGTAGTAATCTCTGATGGTAGTTTGTATCTCTGTGGAATCAGTAGTGATGTCCCCTTTATCATTTTTTATCACATCTATTTGATTCTTCTCTTTCTTCTTTCTTATTAGTCTGGCTAGCGGTCTGTCTATTTTGTTGATCTTCTCAGAAAACCAGCTCCTGGATTTATTGATTTTTTTTGAAGGGTGTTTTGTGTCTCTATCTCCTTCAGTTCTGCTCTGATCTTGGTTATTTCTTGTCTTCTGCTAGCTTTTGAGTTTTTTTGATCTTGCTCCTCTAACTCTTTCAATTTTGATGATAGGGTGTCGATTTTAGACTTTTCCTTTCTCCTCATGTGGGCATTTATTGCTATGAATTTCCCTCTAGACACTGCTTTAAATGTGTCCCAGAGATTCTGGTATTTGTGTCTTTGTTCTCATTGGTTTTGGACAACATCTTTATTTCTGCCTTCATTTCGTTATTTATCCAGTCTACATTCAGGAGCCAGTTGTTCATTTTCCATGAAGTTGTGCAGTTTTGAGTTAGTTTCTTAATTGTGGGTTCTAATTTGATTGCACTGTGGTTTGAGAGGCTGTTATGATTTCCATTCTTTTGCATTTGCTGAGGAGTGATTTACTTCCAATTATGTGGTCGATTTTAGAGTAAGTGCAGTGTGGTGCTGAGAAGAATGTATATTCTGTGGATTTGGGGTTAAGAGTTCTGTAAATGTCTATTAAGTTTGCTTGGTCTAGATCTGCATTCAAGTCATGGATTTCTTTGTTGATTTTCTGTCTTGTTGGTCTGTCTAATATTGACAGTGGAGTGTTAAAGTGTCCCAGTACTATTGTGCGGAAGTCTAAATCTCTTTGTAGATCATTAAGGACTCGTATTATGTATCTAGGTGCTCCATTATGTATTGGGTGCCTATACATTTAGGATCATTAGCTCTTCTTGTTGTATTGATCCTATTGCCATTATGTAATGCCCTTCTTTGTCTCTTTTGATTTTTGTTGGTTTAAAGTCCGTTTTATTGGAGACTAGGATTGCCACCCTTGCTCTTTTTTGCTCTCCATTTGCTTGGTAAGTCTTCTTCCCTCCCTTTATTTTGAGTCTATGTATGTGTCTTTGCACATGAGATGAGTCTCCTGAATACAGCACACTGATGATTCTTGGCTTTTTATCCAATTTGCCAGTCTGTGTCCTTTGATTGGGGCATTTAGTCTATTTACATTTAATGTTAATATTGCTGTGTGTGAATTTAATCCTGCCATTTTATTATTGGTTGGTTGTTTTGCCCTTTGGTTGGCGTAATTTCTTCATTGCATTGTAGGTCTTTGCAATTTGGTTCTTTTTTGCAGTGGCTGGTACTGATTTTTCCTTTCTGTGTTTAGTGCTTCCTTCAGGAGCTCCTGCAGGGCAGGTCTGGTAGTGACAAAATCTCTCAGCAATTGCTTGTCCATAAAGGATTTTCTTTCTCCTTCACTTATGAAGCTTATTTTGACTGGATAGGAAATTCTGGGTTGAAAGTTCTTTTCTTTAAGGATGTTGAATATTGGCCCCCACTCTCTTCTGGCTTGTAGGGTTTCTGCCAAGAGATCCACTGTGAGTCTGATGTGCTTCCCTTTGTGGGTGGCCTGACCTTTCTCTCTGTCTGCCCTTAGTGTTTTTTCCTTCATTTCAACCCTGGTGAATCTGACAATTATGTGCCTTGGGGTTGCTCTTCTAGAGGAGAATCGTTGTGATGTTTTCTGTATTTCCTGTATTTGAATGTTGGCCTGCCTTGCTAGGTTGGGGAAGTTCTCCTGAATAATATCCTGAAGAGTGTTTGCCAGCTTGGATTCATTCTCCTCGTCATCTTCTGGTACACGGATCAGGCATAGATTAGGTCTTTTCACATAATCCCATATTTCTTGAAGGCTTTGTTCATTTCTTTTCACTGTTTGTTCTCTTTTCTTGCCTTCTCATTTTATTTCATTGATTTTATCTTCCATCTCTGATATCCTTTCTTCTGCTTGATCTATTCGGCTATTGAAACTTGTGTATGCTTCATGAAGTTCTTGTGCTGTGTTTTTCAGTTCCATCGAGTTGTTTATGTTCTTCTCTAAGCTGGTTATTCTAGTTAGCATTTCATCTAACCTTTTTTCAAGGTTTTTAGTTTCTTTGTATTGGGATAGAACATGTTCCTTTAACTCAGAGAAGTTTGTTATTACCCACCTTCTGAAGCCTGTTTCTGTCAATTCGTCAAATTTGTTCTCTGTCCTGCTTTGTTCCCTTGCTGGTGAGGAGTCATGATCTCGTGGTGGGGGAGAGACGTTCTGGTTTTTGATGGTTTCATTCTTCTTGCGCTGCTTTCTCCCTATCTCTTGGATTTATATAGTTTTGATCTCAGGTAGTTGCCTGGGAGGCGGCCTTTCCTTTGTCTGCCTGCAGAGGCGCTGCTGGGCTGCCACCGATTCCGTGGAGCTGCTGCATCTTTTATTTACTCAGGAAAATTTGGCCGGCTACTGCGATGGCAGCTTCCCTTCTGCCCACGGAACTGGATTGTTCCTGGTCACTTTCTAACTGACTTTCTGGGTGCCTAACTCTGGAGTGAGAGTTTTTTGGCCTGCTGGGCTTTATGTGGCGGGGGGACCTGTCCTGCCATTTGAGCTGTTTCCCTGTGTTCTGTTCACCTTCTTACTGGGGGGCAGGTAGCTCTATCCCACTGGCTTTTTGTCTTTCTCGGCAACGGCTAGTGTTTCCACATCGATCTATGCCGACAGCCCCTGCGGTGGCCAGAGTTGCTGTTCTGCCCTGTTCAGGCAGCTCGCTAAGGCTTTTCAGCCTGGCGAAGATCTCCTGTTCTGTGGGTTGTAGAGGGCTTCGGTGGAGCGCTGTATCCCAACTGAAGTCCCAGAGGGGGAGACCCTCTGTCTTCCAGTTGGTTGCACGCTCCTCCTGGGTGGGCAGTGCCCCACCTTGCTGCAACTTGCCCTAATTGGTTTATACCCACTGTCCAACCAGACCTGCAAAATGAACCTGGTACCTCGTTTGGAATTGTGGAGACCACTAGGCTTCTGCGTCTCTCTCGCTGGGAGTTGCTTTTCGGAGCTGCCTCTTATTCAGCCATCATGGGATTCCCCCAACCCTGCATTGGTTCTTTTAGGATTATGGCCTTCAGCGTCATCCATGTTGCTGCAAAGGACATGATCTTGTTCTTTTTTATGGATGTGTAGTATTTCATGGTGTATATATACCACATTTTCTTTATCTAGTCCACCATTAATGGGCATTTAAGTTGATTCCATGACTTTGGTATTGAACACACAAACATTAAACCCTTGAAATGAGTTTTATTCTGACTTTACCACTTACTATGACTTTGGACAACTAACTTAACCTCATTCAATTGTGTTAGTTTGTGAAATAGGCATATGAAATCTGCCTTATAGAGTTGCTGTGATAATCAAAAGAGAAAGCATACATGAAGATTCCTAGTATGGTAGTGAGTTTTCAAACAATGGTGCCTATCTATTTGTTTTTCAGATAAAGGTATCTATTTATTTGTTTTTAAAATTTTGATTCTTCCTAATATTGTTCCAAATGGATAGAGTACTATGACATAATAAATGAATACTTTCAAGTGTTGCTCTGTATACTTCTGAGTTCTTTTCATTATTTACAACAAGAATATATTCATCTATTAACTTATGAAATAAATGAATGTAAGAACCAACTGATGGGGAAAAAAACAAGGAAATTAAGGTGAAAGCTGTAGTGATAGTACATACAGTGTTTCACAGAAAGGCAAGTAAACTTTCTCAAAGTTTAGGCTGTCAATTTAATTCTGAGCTCCCAAGCAAACATATCAAACAGGGGAACATGATCAGTTTCATAATTCATGCTGTTCATTGATGCAACCAAACCTGTATCTCAGGTCACAAGCTATTTCTTTGGAAATCTCTCTTGAAAGTTTTTGTGAAAATAAACACTGCAAGAAAGATTAATTTAAGCAGTTAATTGAAGAGAACTTTGGAGAGAAAGTCTTGGGTAAAATACCTGTGCTCAATGCCTTTAGGTGAAGATGGAGGGTGGAGATTTAGGACATAGTAGCTATATTAGTCTGCTCAGACTGCCATGACAAAGTGTCCCAGACTGGGTGGCTTTAACCACAGAAATTCATTTTCTCACTGTTCTGGAGGCTGGAGTCCAAGGTCAAGGTGCCAATGTTGCTTCCTGGTGAGGACTCTTTTCCTGGCTTGCAAATGGCCACCTTCTTGCTGTGTCCTCACATGACCTTTCTTTTGGGCATGCTTCAAGAAAGAGAACTCTGGTTGTCTCCCTCTCTTCTTATAAGGACACTGGTCCTGTCATAGTAGGGCGCTATCCTTATTACCTCATTTAATCTTAATTATCTTTTTGAAGAGACTATCTCCAAATACAGTTACATTGGAGACGGGGGCTTAAACATACGAATGGAGGCAGTGGACACAATTCAGTCCACAGCAGGAACCAAAGTGGGGAGGGAGGAGTGTCACTACAACATAGGGAAGGAGAGAAGTCCAGACTTGCCATGAGGACCTTATTTCCTCAGGACACAGCTTAGTTCTAACTGGTAAAGAATGTGGAGCTAAGAGGCTCTTTATACAGGGCGAAACTTGGGCAGAGTCTGACAAGGGACCAACATGTGGCATCACTGCATGTCAACATGAGGACCCTACTGACCAAATCCCTGGCTCGGAAGCAAATGACCTCTGTGACTTCAGGCCGATCACTTAAATACTCACAGCCCCAGTTTCCTTATCTGTAAAATGGGGCTGATAATACCTACCTAGTGTATCTCAGAGGGTAGAAAACTGAGCTAGAGTGAGGGGTAGCAGTGGTGAGAGGTAATTCCCAATCTCTCCTGCCCACCCACCCCAGTTGTACATAAATATTGTATATAAATATGTACAACAAATAAAATGAAACAGTGAAAGTCAAATATGCTGGGTAGACTAGAAGATGCCATGTAAATTAGATGTAAGGACATCCTCAACAACGCCTCTGATGATAGCAGTAGAAGCTACACACTCAGCATCTGGTCAGTTCCACACCCTTCTGGGCTGTGGGTGTGAGAGGTGTTACCTGGCCAAGGTCAGTGCTCATCACAGCTGTGGCAATGGGAGGCCCCCCAAGAAGACTGCCCTGTGATCTCTGTGCCGGAAAGGGACTTTCTTCCCCTCCATGCAATAACGTGCCCAACTACTTTTACCTCTGCTCATAGTGTCTTCCTTGCTACCCTCCAACCTCCCTCACAAACAGATGTTGGGAAGGCAAGAGCAGATGGAGATGGAAGCTCACATCCTCTTGAACCAGATCAGGTCCCAAGCCAAGCACATCCCCTTCTCTCTATCACGGCTGTGAGTGAATGATAATATGAGTAGAGAGGCTTTGCGGTCTGTCCAGCCACGGGGATAGAAGCTCCTTGAGGACCAGAGTTGCCATCTCTGCTCTGGCCCAGGATGTAGCATAGAGGCTCGGGTACAACAGAGTACATCTGAAGATGTGTGAGCAAGTGAGTGAATGCCACCTACAAAGCACCCCAGGTCCTTGACGTCTTGGTTTTAGTGACTCTTCTCTGGATAACCGGGTGATAAAAGGAGAATGAGAAGAAAATTGCCATTTCTACCTGTGCCTTGGAAGAAGTTCTCTGAGCCTTTTCTCTTCTTAATTAAAAAGGGGGTAGCACAGTTCTCACAGGGAGTTGTGAGCATTAAGTGAGAGGATGCATGTGAAACGCCAACTATGGGGCTGGGCACATGGCCATTCTCATGTCATTGCAAGGCTTGCCCTCTCCATGTACCACCTTGGTGCCTTGTACACATTCCTACAGTAGTGTTCCTTCTATGCAATTGTGAAAATCACAATTTGTCATGTGCCAGGCACTGTTTTAAGTGCTGTGCATTATTTCACTTGATCTTCATAACTCTGTGTTATTATTCTTATTTTACAGATGAGGAAGCCGATGCTCACGGCGAGTCAAATAACTCATTCAAGATGAGATTGGACCCCAAGAATGTCTTACCTGCAGGTAAGCATCTATGCTCTTTTGAGTTTTTTTGATCTTGCTCCTCTAGCTCTTTTGACAGTAGGATGTTGATTTTAGATCTTTCCTCACTTCTCTGGTGGGCATTTATTGCTATAAATTTCCCTCTAAACACTGCTTTAAATGTGTCTGGTACATTGTGTCTTCGTTCTTGTTGGTTTCAAAGAACATCTTTATTTCTGCCTTCATTTCGTTGTTTATCCAGTCGACATTCAGAAGCCAGCTGTTCAGTTTCCATGAAGTTGTGTGGTTCTGAGCTGGTTTCTTAATTCTGACTTCTAACTTGATTGCACTGTGGTCTGAGAGACTGTTTGTTATGATTTCTGTTCTTTTGTGCTTGCTGAGGAGTGATTTATTTCCAATTATGTGGTCAATTTTAGAGTAGGTGCCATGCGGTGCTGAGAAGAATGTATATTCTGTGGATTTAGGGTGGAGATTTCTGTAGCTGTCTATTAGGTCCACTTGGTCCAGATCTGAGTTCAAGTCCTGGATATCCTTGTTAATTTTCTGTCTTGTTGATTTGTCTAATATTGACAATGGAGCGTTAAAAGTCTCCCACTATTATTGTGTGGGAATCTAAGTCTCTTTGTAGGTCATTAAGAACTTGCTTATGTATCTGGGTGCTCCTGTATTGGGTACAAATATATTTAGGATCATTAGTTCTTGTTGCATTGATCCTTTTACCATTATGTAATGCCCTTCTTTGTCTCTCTTGATTCTTGTTGGTTTAAAGTCCATTTTATCAGAGACT
>PVKP010031379.1:0-27018 GCA_004027715.1 Plecturocebus donacophilus | reverse complement strand
TTTTTTTTTTGGGAGATGATGTCTCATCATGTTGCCCAGGCTGGTCTTGAATTCCTGAGTTCAAGTGATCTGCCTGCCTTGGCCTCCCAAAGTGCTTGGATTACAGGTGTGAATCATTGCACCTGCCCCATTCTCAGTCTTTTCCACTTCTACATCTCATCTAGTCCTACAATTTTAATCCTCACCTTTCAGCTGTTGACATCTGGAAAGGTATCAGCAAGCCCCAACTCTCTTATGACTCCACACCTGCTTTTCTAGCTTTAATTGGACACTTGCATATAGCTGTCTCACAGGCATTTCATACATAATGAGTCTAAGGAGAAATGTCTGAGAGACTCATCCATATTCACTCATTCTCCTGGCTCCATACTTTGTTAATGACATTGTTTTCTGTGCTCTTCTCCAAAACTCAAACATCATTGCCCCTCCATTTTACCCACCATCCCATAGCTGACTCCACTTTAATCTACTATTTGGACTACCCCTTGTTGTTTATCTAAACCATCCTGATTTCAGGATTTTGTGATGAAATTAATTAATTAGCTTGCGTGAAGGTGAAACTAGTCAAAATGATTAGACTGCGTGGATGTGAAGAAAAAGTGGAGCTAAATCAGTGTTCACTGGCTACATATTGAATTCTGACATGCATGCTAGATTTCTGTCTTGATTTCAAGATAAGGAGGTTTGGAGCTTACTTTGACCTGCTCCTTTTTGCTCCTGTAACTTTTTTTTTTTTTTTACATATCTCTGTGATCTCACTAGTCATGTTTTCATAATTATTTGTTTATACTCATAATTCCTTTGAATAGCAGGGACTCTGATCCTGTATGTCTTTAAAGCCCACCCAACAATGACAAGCACACTGCCAGGCACACAGCAAACATTTGTTAATGTTTGCTGATGAAAGGAATGATTCACATAGTTATAAATAAAAAAAATTAACTGCAAATATGCTGAGAAAGCATGGTTTAATTTTCTAAGAAATTTCCAAATTGTTATCTATTCTGATGCAGCCAACCAAATAATTTCAGAAAATCTTAGCCTTCTTCACATCAGTTCACACAAGTTGTTAAATCTGAGAATATACTATTTCCCTGCTTTAATATCTTCACTAACTTCTCATTACCTAGTAATCAAGTATCCTTGCAACTGTGATTATAAAGCTTAGGTCTATGATTTCTTACCTGAAAAATTTTACATCTAACATGAAAATAAGATAGATAGAACCCCATAGTAACTAGCAGAATAGTTATAAATATCCATATGTGAACCATGATTCAATAACATTAATGCCAGCAGTTAGCAGTTTGGGTCTTGTTTCATATTTCTTTTGTGAAAGATAATTATCTGTTTGATTTGGGTTGTCCTGCCCTTTTAAAAACATTGATTTAAGCATGCGATATCACAAAATAACAAAGGTTTGAAGGTTCTTGCATTTCACATATACAGCATAGCACCAGTCAGTGCTACTAGTTTTGATACCTATCATCAAAGTCTTGAGTTTTTTTAAACTACTAGTGATTAATCTCAGAACAGAAGGGTATCAAAAACAGTGACATACCTAGAGTATATAACCTGGAATGGATCATTCTTTAATGCTTCCTCTTCATATAACAGTACTATTTTTGCAAATAGTCATTTAATATCAGTAATAATCATTATTGTCTTGATGCTTTAGTTTTAGTTTTAATTTAATAAAACAATAAATTTCAATTGTAAAGATATTCATATTCAGTAAAATAATTCCTGTGCAAAATAAAATTTGCACTTCCCAAGCAAAAAATACTGTGCCTTACATTTTGCAATATTTCGCTGTTTTAAATGCAGATACAAATGTCAGATGGTCACATAAATGACAGGAATGAAGTAACTGAAGTTTTATTTCTTCCTGTCATAATACTAAACTATCATTGTTTATTTGTATATGCTGTTTACGAAGTCAGGAGTTCAAGACCAATCTGGCCAACATGGTGAAACCCTGTCTCTACTAAAAATACACAAATTATTTGGGTGTGGTGGTGCGTGCCTGTAATCCCAGCTACTCTAGAGGCTTAGGCAGGGGAATTGCTTGAATCCAGGAGGCAGAGGATGCAGTGAGCCAATATCGTGCCACTGCACTGCAGCCTGGGCAACAGAGAGAGACTCTGTCTTGAAAAAAAAAAATGAATATGCTGTTTAAGTGCAGGACTATGTAGCATGACAGGTTCCATGAACAGAGATCTAAAACTAGATTGAAATGAATCCATGTAGCTCAATCCACTTCCACAGATGTATCAGTGGGCATTCTGCAAACTGACTTACCTGTAGAATAAATGCTTATTTGAGATATAAAATTGAAAACACGCTCATTTGAAGCTTATACATATATGATTAAAACTTGACAGTGATTGCAGCAATTGTTTAGTAGAACCTAGACCAACAAAGGATTTTTGGGGGAGGAATATTTTATCACAGACATTGTTTTCTGTTGCCAATGCATGATGATAATTAAAAGCAGACTGGGTTTCAGTCAGTTTTCCATGTGTTAAAATTCTCTGTAGGCAGGCACAGTGGTATACGTCTGTAGTCCCAGCTACTGGAGAGAGTGAGGTGGAAGGATTGCTTGAGTCCAGGAGTTCAAGGCTGCAGTGAGTTATGATCACTCCTGTGAGTATCCACTGCACTCTAGCTTAGCCTGACTTAGTGAGACCTAACTTAGTTAGACCCTATCTCTTAAAAAAAAGTAAAAGTCTTTGTATTGTGCAAGAAGAGATTAGTGATACTAAATTTATTGAACAAGTTAAAATGTAAGAGCAGGCACTAAAAGAGGAAATAAAGGACATAAACATATAACCTCCAAATTGTAGACCACACACACACACAAAAATAATTTTTAAATTCAAAAAAGAAAAAAAAGTCAGGAAAACAGGGAAGGGGAAAAAGAAGCAAAAAGCCCTCCAAATTCTCTATAGAAATTATATCCCGTTACTGCCTCTATCTGGACAGCATACTTCCACTGCCCTGGGCTTGCTATACCATGTGTTACAGTCCTGTTTTTGATTTCTGCTTCATGGTTTTATTTATTTTAACTGGCGCTGATAAATATACATTATGCATTGCTCTTAGGTGGATCCTGACTTGTTTCATGGATGCACTGACCTCCTCCTGCCTCCAACATCTACCACTGTCTTCATTTCCAGTCCTCAGTCACATCAGCAGTTTTTCCAAACCTTCACTTTCAGATAGGCAGGAGAGCCTCCTTGTTTATTGTGCTTTAGCTTTATTATATTTAAAAATTCAATAACAGAGAGAGTGATTTGCATTTTCCAGCCCTGCTCATGGTAGTGTGACCTTACATCCTTAGATGAATATCAGTGAAATATTGCTTGAGGACAAAATGCATTTCCAAATAAACTGGCTCACTAAAGGGCAGCTGGGGTGACTTCTTGCTATTCTGTATCTTGGTATCTTTTTTGTCAATTAATATGAAGGAACATAATGTTTCCTCAAACTGTTACAAGCATAGATGTGTCACAGCCAAATGCCGCATCCATTACATTTTAGGAAATCTGGAATGGCTTTGAAATGCTTAATAGTTATAAAAGTAAGATAGTCTTTTAAATGAAATTTTCAATCCATTAAAATTTAGAGTGTAAATTGCACTTACAATTTAGAATGTAAATTACAGATTTCTCTTTAATATGGTCAACTGATTAATGTTAATTAGAGCTGACATTTGCTGAGAGCTTACTGTATGTGAGGCACTGTTCTAAGCACTTCACATGCACCTGCTGAGGGAGTGGATTAGTTGGCTTAGCTGCTATAACAAAATACCATAGTCTGAGTGATTTAAACAGCAGACATTTGTTTCTTATAGTTCTTCAGGCTGGGAAGTCTGATCAAAGTGCTGACCTCTTTAGTTCTTAGTGAGTGATCTCTTGGCTTGCAGAAGGCTGTCTTCTGTCTGTATCCTTATAAGGCAGGGAGATAATTATCTATCTTCCATTTCTCACCAATTCCATCATGAAGCCTCACCCCCCTCCCACCATGATCTTATCTAATCCCAGTTGCCTTCCAAAGGCCCCATCTTCAAATACAGTCATGTTGAGGATTAGGGACTTCAACAAATCAATTTTGGAGGAGATGCAATTTAGTCCATAGAAGGTAGGCAGTCTTACTAGTTAGTCTTGTTTTATAGATGAGGAAATGGAAACATAGACAGGTCAAGCAATTTGCCCCAAATTACCCAGCTAGTAGGTGAAAGGCCTGAGGTTCCAGTCTGGGCATCCATCTTCAGAGATCACAGTATTACCCACTACACTGTCCATGGTGCTTAAAGGGACCCTTGGATATTCGTAAGTTCTAGAGATGCTGGAACCTAGCCTGTATTCAGTAAATGGTTTCTGAAATAAAACAATTATTTATAAATCCAGAATCTGAACAACAGGGTTTCCTGACTAACCACACCCTGTCTGTATCTGTAACTAATAGGGCTTCCTTACTTTAAAATAACTTTTTTTGTTGTTTTTTTGAGATGGAGTCTTGCTCTGTTGTCCAGGCTAGAGTACAATGGCGTGATCTTGGCTCACTGCCACCTCCACCTCCCAGGTTCAGCCAATTCTCCTGCCTCAGCCTCCTGACTACCTGGGATTACAGGCATCCGCCACCACTCCCAGCTAATTTTTGTATTTTTAGTAGAAATGAGATTTCACCATGTTGGCCAGGCTAATCTGGAACTCCTGACCTCAGGTGATCCACCCACCTCAGCCTCCCAAAATGCTTGGATTGCAGGCTTGAGCCACCATGCCTGGCCAAAATAATTTGTTAATGATGGAAATTTCTGTACATAAACAAAGGTAGAGAGAGATAGTATAATAAACCCCTATGAATCCATCATCCAGATTTGACAGTTATCAGCACGTGACCAAACATGTTTCATGTATATCTTGCCCCTACTGGAGTATTGTAAAGCAAATTCTAAATATTGTATCATTTTATCTGTAAATTCTCCATCATGTATCTTATCAGAACAGAAATCTTTTAAAATATAATCACAGTCCAGGTATCACACCAAAAAAAAAAAAATTCCTTAATATGTAGTATCAGTGTTCAAATTTTCCTATTTCACAAATGTCTTCTTACAGTCCAATTTTTCTGTTTACAAATGTCTTTTGATAGTTGCTTTGTTTGAATCACAGTCCAAATAAGGTTCTTACATTGTATTTGGTTGAGAGAGTTCTTAATTGTCTTTTAACCCATAAACATTACCTCTCTTTTTTTTTCTCTTACCGTTTATTGAAGAAACATGGTTATTTGTCCTGTAGAATTTCCTGTGTTGTCTTTCCCTATTTTTGGTTCAGGTAGAGTTGCTTTTCGTTCCTGTAAAGTCTAGGACAGGACAATAGAACAGTTGTGGACTGTAATGTCCCTAAGTAGAACCACTGGCCACTGGAAGCAGAGAGAGACAAAGGCCAGCTTGACAATTCCAGTGCACTATGTGAGGACCTTTTTCTGTGATGTTGAGTGTATATTTAATGATATGCTTGAATTTTTTAAGAACTGATAAGCTAACAGGTGTTCAGTAAAATTAATCTCCTTTAAACAGAATATCATTTAATTAGAAATATCCAATGTTATGTTCATTCTAAAAAGCTAGATTTGGGGAATGGAATGGATACTTTGATAGTAAGGAAGATGTTGTCTGATACTTGGACACCGTGTGACTATCTTTGTCTCCATGTAAAAATCACTTTTACCCCATGATTTTTGCATCTACTGATGATCCTTGCCTAAGTGGGTTATGACCTGAGGGTTGCAAAATGGTGATTTTTTAAAAATTGTATTGTTTCTTCTACATTTATTAGCTAGTGTTCTCCTGTAAAGAAAAGTCTTTCATATTTTTCTCCCCTTGCTTTTATTTGCCCTCTGATTACCCTCTTTTTCTTTCATAATTTAATAGTCATGGATTTAAAATTTTTTTATTAAAAAACATTTTTTTTAGAGATAGGGTCTTGCTCTGACACCCAGGCTACAATGGTGTAGATGGTGCAAATGGTGCATTGATTACTGCATCCTCAACCTCCTGGGCTCTAGCAGTCCTCCCACCTCAGCCTCCTGAGTAGCTGGGACTACAGGCATGTGCCACTTTGCCTGGCTTATTTTATTTTTTGTAGAGATGGGATCTCACTATGTTGCCCGGGTTGGTCTTCAATTCCTAGCCTCAAGTGATCTTGCTGTCTTGGCCTCCCAAAGAGTTGGCATACAGGTGTGAGCCACTGTGCCTGGCTGGATTTCAGATTTTTAATGTTTATAATCTATTATTGTTATTATTCTTAATTTTATTTTTATTTTTTTGAGATGGAGTTTCACTCTTGTTGCCCAGGCTGGAGTGCAGTGGCGCGATCTTGGCTCACTGCAATCTCTGCTTCCCGGGTGTAAGCGATTCTCCTGTCTCAGCCTCCTGAGTAGCTGGGATTACAGGCGTGTGCCATCATACCCAGCTAATTTTTGTATTTCTAGTAGAGACGGGGTTTCACCATGTTGGCCAGGCTGGTCTTGAACTCCTGACCTCAGGTGATCCACTTGTCTCGGCCTCCCAAAGTGCTGGGATTACAGACATGAGCCACCACACCTGGCCTCATCATTCTTTTTTGATGCTCATATTGTCCCAAATTTGGCTAGTGGGTATCCCTTCAAGCCAATTCCTGTCCAATTTTAACATGATTTCATTTTGTCTTTGAGCAGTGCCTTTTGTTAGCCCAATAACATATGCCAGGCTACCTTGTATCTTTCCTGCCCCAGACCAGAACTCAGCCGGTATCATTTTTTTTTGGACCTTAATTTGTTTTTTATTGTGGTAGAATCTACATAACATAAACCTCAGCACTTTAGCCATTTTAAGTGTACAATTTCGTGGCATTAAATACATTCACAGTGTTGTGTAACCATTACCACTATCTGTTTTCACAACTTTCTCCATCATCCCAAATACAACATAGACGCACTAAATAATAACTTCCCCTTCCACGTACCCCCAATCTACTTTCTGTCTCCCTGCATTTGTCCATTCCAGGTACCTCATATAAGTAGAATCATATAAAATTTATCCAGTATACTGACTCATTTCACTTAGCATAATGTCCTCAAGGTTCAATCATGTTGTATGTATGAGTAGTATATCTCAGAATTTCCTCTTTTCCTTAAAATAAAAAACAGGCTCTTGCTCTGTTGTGGAGACTGAGTGCAGTGATGTGATCATAGTCCACTGTAACCTTAAACTCCTGAGCTTAAGTGATCCTCCCACCTCAGCCTCCCCAGTAGCTAGGACTGTTGGTGTGTGCCACCATGCCCAGCTAATTAAAAAAAAAATTGTAGAGACAGAGTCTCCCTATGTTGCCCAGGCTGATCTTAACTCCTGACCTCAAGTAGTCCTCCTGCCTTAGCCTCCCAAATTGTTGGGATTACACTTGTGAGTTACTAGAATTTCTTTTCTTTTTTCTTTCTTTCTTTCTTTTTTTTTTTTTGAGACAGAGTCTCCCTCTGTCACCTGAGCTGGAGTGCAATGGCATGATCTCAGTCCACTGCAACCTCTGCCTCCCAGGTTCAAGTGATTCTCCTGCCTCAGTCCTCCAAGTAGCTGGGATCACAGACACCCACTACCATACCTGGCTAATTTTTTGTATTTTTAGCAGAGATGGGGTTCCGCCATGTTGGCCAAGCTGGTCTTGAACTCCTGACCCCAGGTGATCCACCCGCCTCAGCCTCCCAAAGTGCTGGGATTATAGGCCTGAGCCACTGCACCTGGCCTTCTTTTCTTTTTAAGGCCAAATAATATTTCATTGCATAGATATACCACATTTTGTTTATCCATTCATTTGTTAGTAGACATTGGGGTTGCTTTCCCCTTTTGGCTATTGTGAATAATGCTGCTATGAACATAGATGTGCACATATCTATTTGAGTCCCTGCTTTCAATTCTTTTGGATATACCCTAAAGTGGAATTACTGGATCATATCGAAATTCTATGTTCTACCCTGTTTCGTGCTTGGGGAGAAGGGGGGTACAGAGTGGGTCTTGCTGTGTTGCCCAGGCTGAAGTGCACTGGTGCAATCATAGTCACTGCAGCCTCAAATTTCTGGGCTTAAGTGATCCTTCCACCTCAGCCTCCCAATTAGCTGAGTCATGTGTCACTGCATTCAGCTAATTTTTAAATTTTTTGTAGAGATGTGGTCTCACTATGTTAAGGATTCCCACCTTTTAGTGGGGAACAGTATTTAGAAACCAAGATCTGGACACTAGATGTGCTCTTTGCTTACTTCTATGGCTGTTTGATATGATCCTAAATCTCCAGCTGAGGGTGGAAAGAACATGTCAGGCCCTTCAACTTTGCTTGGACAACCCCGTAATCGCTTACAGATCACTTAGGGTTGTTGAAGGTTGAATGAATTGTATTTGTAGTGTCTCTATTTTCTAAGAATAACAATTTGTGGGCTTTTTCCTCTACTAATTGACTTAGAATTTCACCTGCACTGTTGTTATCTAAAGAATCAGAATTGTAGACTCTCCAGCTTACATCTTTTTACTTTGAAATTGTCTTAACCAGTAGTTCTTTCCAATTTTGAGTCTTAGCTCATTTTGAAAATCTAAGAAAGTAGACTATAGCCCTAGAAAAATGCTTGTACACCAAAAATGTTTACATACAATTTTATTGGGTTCTTGGACTTCTAAAGCCCAGTAATCTCTATGAAATCAATATATTGTGATCCCAGTTGTATTCTTACTCTATTGTTTTATACATAAGGAAGCTTGGGATCCATGAGAGTTGGGGTGACTAGCAGAAACAAGACTAGCACCTAGGGCTGGTTGTGTTTGTTTTTTGTTACTGTTTGTTTGTTTTCTATTCTCATGAAAAAGAATTGGTTTACCGTCCTGCTATGCTTTGAATGTTTGTATCCCCTCCAAAATTTTTAGGTTAAAACTTAATCCCCAATGTGACAGTGTTGGGAGATGGAGCTTTTGGGTAGATGTTTATGGAACTTAGGGGGCGGATCCCTCACCAGTAGGTTTGGTGCTCTTATGGAAAGGGCTTGATGGAGGGAGGTAGCTCTCTCTTGCCCTTCTGCCTCCTGCCATATGAGGACGTGTTGTTTCTCCCCTTTGGAGGCCGCAGCAGGAGGGCCCTTGCCAGATGCTTGTGCCTTGATCTTGGACTCCCAGCCTCCAGACCTATGAGAAAATAAATTTTTGTTTTTTTTGTAAATTACTTGGTCTCAGATACTCTGTTAAAGCAGCACAAAGAGACTAAGGTACCCTCATTTATATCTCTCCATAAGGTCTGGAACTTAGGGATAAAAAGAACTTTAAGTAGAAAGAATAGCCCGTAGAGCAAAGAGAGGGGTACTTTTTTTTTTTCTTTTTTTAAGAACAAGGGTTCATAGAAGCAGGGTACCTGAGCTTTCCGGTTTAAAAAGGATAAATTTTTTTGTTACTGAAATTATGTTTTCTAGAATTCCTTTTTCTCTCTTCCTCTACCCTAATATTTAACTTGAAAGGTGGCTGATATTTTTGGAGGCGGAGGCCAAAGATAATGTTTTGGGAAGACAATAGATGATAGAACTTTCCTACCTGTGAACAAGAGCTTCCTCTATTGTGTAGCACCTATTTTGCTAGGGGCTCATGAGATAGGTTTCTAGGTGTGTGTGGCTGGCTTTGTGAAATGCTGTCGGGGGTCATTCTCAGTTGTTACTGAGCCATTTGCAGTTCTTTAGAATTGATGTGTAGTTTCCTGCAGAGACCCTGTTATTCAACACACCACTGTGATCTTCAATATGGAAAGCCTCATTACATTTCGGCCTTGCTCCAGAGACCTAAGGCCAGCTCCAAGGCAGCACATATGGAAGCTGTCTGTAGGCTTTGCTTGCACAAAGAGACACTCCTATTACGTTGTCCTCAGTATCACAATAGGTGGAAAGGGAAAATATGACTGTCTTCTCTCTAGAGTTTGCTTTTAGTGGAAGAAATGGATTGAAGTACAGGTAGGCACTAGAATTTGAGCAAAATAAAATGGGAGTTGTCACCATGTCCCATCTTATCAATATTTCCTGATGTGTGCTTGAATGAATATGTGGGGGTGTGGCCTAGGGAGAGAGCTGAAAGTTTTAAAAAGCTGGGAAAGTGTAGGTCCATTAAATGCAAGTGAACCTGGGAATGATTTTAACCCAAACTGCCTGGATTGAGAGAGTCTATAAAATAATACATGACTTTAATTTACTGCTTTCCACAGAGCATAAAGTATCTACAGATACTTTAGAGATTTCTGAGAACAGTGATTGAGAGCTGATGAGGATGAAATGGTGTTCCTCTTTCTCTCTCTTTGTATGAATGAACAGCAATCCTGAGTCACTGCTAATTCTGAAATCCTTTGGCCTAGTGCCTTGTGTAATAGTTAATTTATTGCTGGGCAGAGCCTTCGTTCCATTGTTGTAAATGCTTCTTGACAAGGGTGACTGGATTGTTTTCTGATATTTTGAAACACAGTCAAACTGGAAACACAATTAGGAAGGTGCCTCAATATTTATTTTTGTGATATGGATGGATAAATGATGTTCAAGTAAGATATAAATGTAAATATTCCTTAAGAAGTTTCTGTACATAGGAGACTGAGGAGAGAGGATGCTTTGAACCCAGGAATTTGATGCCAACCTGGGCGAGATAGGGAGACCCCCCCACCTCAAAAACAACAACAAAAAGAATTTTCTGAACCTTCCACATAAAATATTCTTTTGTACATTAAAAAAAATCGAAGACCATATTCTGTGATAACTGGAAAAGCACTAAAGGAAATTTAAAATCAATAATAAGCTTAGCTATATTCACTAATATTGTTTGGGTCAGTAAGAAAAAATATTTCTGAGGTAAAATTTCTTCAGTGAGTATTTATTTTTTAACAGCCAAGAAGATATATAAACAGTCATTTTTGGAACCTATTTTAAAAAAACTAATAGTACTGTGAAATTGCTTTACCTATTCATAAAACTTATTTGTTTTTAAATTTAATTTAATTTTTATGTTATTTAATTTTTATTTATTTTTTTGAGATAAGGCCTCACTCTATCAGCCAGGCTAGAGTGTGATAGCATAATCATGGCTCACTGCAGCCTTGACCTCCTGGGCTCAAGCAGTCCTCCCCCCTCCGCCTCCTGAGTAGCTGGGACTATAGGTGCATGCCTGGCTACTTTTTAAATTATTTGTAGAGAAAGGATCTCCTCTCCCTGTGTTGCCCAGGCTGGTCCTGAATTTCTGGGCTCACGTGATCCTCTAGTCTCAGCTTCTCAAGGTGCTGGGATTACAGGTATGAGCCTCCGCACCCTGCCAAAACTTTTTTCTTGTAATTTTCATCAGTGATTGATTCTGAGAACACAAAGACAAAAGCTTTAGGGCCTTGCGTGAACTGGCTTCTTTGTTGTATGGATTTAGGTATTGAGTACACAGATGTGCTATGACTTCACAGATTCAGGATTTTAAGACCAATTCCCCGGAAACTGTTAACTTCCCCCTTGATGTGCTGCACCATGGGGCTGCTGCCACCAGGTGGATGCTGGTGCCTAGGTGATGGCCACCCGTCCACACTGGAGGACACTCAGTGATGCAGCAGTTTAGCAGGTTTTTATGGAGCCGGCTATGCATCAGGCACTGTGCGTGCCCGGCACTAGGAATATAAAGATGGATAAGACAGAATCCTGGCCCAGAAAGAGCTTATAGTAGAGTGGGAAGCAGATACAAAACCCAGGGAAGTGATAAGATTATGCATACAGTGCTACAGAAGCACAAAGAAAAAGAAAAAATGTGACCATGAAACGTGTCCTGAAGGGAACTTCTGTCTGAGCTGTACCATGAGGGATGACTGTGAGTTTGATTCAAGTGAGGATAGTCTTCCAGATAACAGATTCCAGCAGAATATAACTTACTTATGCTATATAGGTATGTTTTTCTATAAAACTGTAACCAGGCCAGGCACAGTGACTCATACCTGTAATCATAGCACTTTGAGAGGCTGAGGTGGGCAGATCCCTTGCACTCAGTTTGTGACCAGCTAGGGCAACATGACAAGACCCCATCTCTACAAAAAAATACAAAAAATAGCTAGGTATGGTGGCATGCCCCTGTAGTCCTAGTTACTTGGGAGACTGAGGTGGGAGGATTGCTTGAGCCCAGGAGGTTGAGGCTGCAGTGAACCGTAAACTACACTCCAGCCTGGGTGACAGAGCAAAATCCTGTCTCAAAAAACCCCCCAAAAAACTGTAACCATAAACTCAAATCTAAAAATCCGAAATCTCCAATTACTGGCAATAACAATTAATATAGTATATATACAAAAATTAGTTGGAGCAAGATTGAAAAGAATATAGATATTTTAATATATTTTATTATCTTCTGATAATCCTCAGTTGTTAGCAAACAATTCTTTTTCTAATATTCGCTTAAAACCCTCTTAAAATTACCCTAAATCTTCTAAGATCAAAACTCAGGGTAATCTTTCTTTCCTATCACTCCATATCTTCCTGTTTATTTATCTGTTTATCATCTATCATTTCTCTTATCATTTATCAGAATTAAGGACTTCCAGCAAGTTGAAATTTTAAAAAATAGTCTTTGCATTCCAGCTTATCCACCTTATTTGATTTTCTCATCTCATAGTTGGTTAGTACACGATGCTTAATAATTTCATGCTTTTTTTTTTCTGTTTCTTTGTGTGGGACAAAATTGGTTTTCTGCCAACCTTACTTAACCTTTTCCTTCTATTCCACCCCATGAAGCTGCCTTTACCTGGGCACTATCTCCTTCTCTCTCCCCCTCCCTCCTCTTCCCACTCTCCCTCTCCACCTCTTCATCTCTCTCTCCCTCTCTCCTTTTCCCTGTGCTTTCAGGAAAGAGTTAGAGATTAGTCATTTGCCACTTGTTGCATTTCATTTTCTTAGATGTAAAATGGAGGCAGTGATGCTTGTCTGACTGCTTGTAAGCTTTCTTGTTATAAGGAGAACATAAAACATAACAGTGGATGAAAAATGCTTTGTGAATCATAAAGCAGAACATAGGTTAAATGCATTGCTATTATAGCCTTTTGTCTGTACATTAGTATGAATTTAAATTAATACACTACCATCAATTTAAATTCTTAGATTCTTAAATCCTGGTTGAGCAACAGCATAGTATAACCTAGGCTT
Organism: Plecturocebus donacophilus; assembly: GCA_004027715.1. Taxonomy (NCBI): domain Eukaryota; kingdom Metazoa; phylum Chordata; class Mammalia; order Primates; family Pitheciidae; genus Plecturocebus; species Plecturocebus donacophilus. The sequence continues at coordinate 13,815 of PVKP010031379.1, read as the reverse complement.
TGGAGCCTGGTAGATTGGTCCAAGTCACTTAATGTCTCTAAGCCTCAGTTTCCTCATCTCAAGTAAGTGTGATGGTATCCATTTTGCAAAGTTGTAGAGTTTGAATGGGTTGACCTAATGTGCTATGGAATGCCACATTACAGATGATTAAGAGATTATCTTTTCCTTCTTTCCTTCCTTTTTCCAGTGAGAACCAGAGATTGCTTTTTGGTCAGGTCATCGAAAGATGCTCTTGAAATCATATATAGGCAGGCATAAGTGGTATCTTCTTTTGCCCGTGAAGCTGGAACAATAAAGCTTTAAATGCAGTCTGTGTTTAAAGGGCCTGCTTTTGTGAACAGCAATTCCAGGGGATTCTGCACATGGTGTATCTGGGGAGACACTGTTCCAAACCTTCCTTTGTGGTCTCCTTATTTTATTGAGTAATGCTTTCCTTTAAAATATTTAATTTTTTTCATGTTGTAGAAGTAATACATTCTTGTTATAAATGCAGAAACATAATATGGACAGTGAAAACAGTCCTATAAAACCTTTCCCCAAAGTTAATACTATTAATACAGTTTGTAGTTTTCTAGATTTTAAATGAACATGTCATAATGCATTTATATGTGTTAAAATAGTATATATAACAAATACATCATGTATTTTACAAAATTTGGGTTATATTGTAAGTGTTGACACTTTGCTTTTCTGATGTAACTATATTTTTGGATCTTTTTCCATGTAAATACATGGAAAACTTCTGTAACATTCATCAACTTTGAGGGAGTCATATGTGATAATAGTGAAGAATATGGCTATAAATTCAATTATATTTTATTATTTTTGGCAAGGTCTTGCTCTGCCGTGGCTAGAATGCAGTGGTGCAACCACAGGTCACCGTAGCCTCTACCTCCCAGGCTCAAGCAGTCCTCCCACTTCAGCCTCTCTGGCCATGTGCCTGGCTAATTTTTTTGGTATCTTTAGTAGAGACGAGGTTTCACCACGTTGCCCAGGCTGGTCTTGAACGTCTGGGCTCAAGTGACCTGCCCACCTTGGCATCTCAAAGAGCCAGGATTACAGGCATGAGCCACTGTGCCCAGCCAATAATTTTTTTTTCTTATAAGACAGGGTCTTGTTCTGTCACCCAGTCTGGAGTACAGTGGTGTGATCATGGCTCACTGCAGCCTCAACCTTCCAGACTTAAGCAATTCTCCCAACTCTCAGCCTCCCCAGTAGCTGGGACTACAGGGGTACACTATTACACTCAGTTAACTTTTTTTATATTGTTTGTAATCACCATATTGCCCAGGCTGGTCTCAAACTCTTGAGCTCAAGCTATCTGCCTGCCTTGACCTCCCAAGGTGTTATCTGTCTTCTCTGTTTGATTGGCTATATCACAAACTCCACATTTCCTCATATTTCACTTCATATTGTTTGGTAATGGTTTCTATATAAATTGACCATAGTATAAGCTTGTAGAGGGTAGACACATCCTTCCCAAAGGACACAGCATGAGACAGGACAATTAGTAGTTGCAGTCACTTACTAGATACATATTTATTTTTATTAGGTACTCTCCTGAGATTTCTTTTTCTCCCCTCCCCTTCTCATCAGTTAGCTAATAGATCTAAATTTGAGCATCTAAAATAAAAATATATATTATAGTGCTACTGAGCTATTGGAGGTAATTCAAAGGCCCTCTGTGAGGCCAAGAGGCACCAATTGCCACCGGGCTGGACAACAGAGCGCTCTGATATCTGACCTATTTTTTGCAGTAGCAGACAACACAGCAGAAAGCTGTTAGAGGTCTGATTGACCTTGTAGTTTACACCCTTGCTGAGTCACCATTTCAGAACTCTTCTAGATTGGTTGGATTCTGTCTCCCAGATTTTCTTATGTCTGCAATGTGAAAAACCTATTTTTAATTAGAAATTTATTATTTTAAAACAAGAGTAGTTAGTGATGATGCAAATTGTGTTTTATTCTTTGTAATGAACACAATAAATAGAGGAGTAATATATAGATATGAAAACTCCAAAGGATAATGTGCAGTGTGGGTAAGACAAAAATTTTTATCATTTTAACATTATCTTCAAAGGAAACACAGATTTGCTGTTGTCATTTTGATTTTGTTATTTTGCAATAAATAAGATGGTACTTTGGTTTTAGAGTCATCTTCTGCATATCCCTGTTTCCCATTAATCAATCGTCACCCAACAGATATCTAATAAATATGGATTTAATTGTGTAAGAGAAAGTATAACTCAATTCGACAAATACTTACTGAGCATTTATTCTGTGTCAAGCCCCACACTGGTAGAAGAGATACAGCCGTTAACAAGAAGTGACTCTTTATCTTGTTGAACCTACAATTTCCTTGAAAACAAACCGTAAACATGAAATTACAAAAATAATTCAGATAAAATGTACATAAAAATTAAGCTGAATTGGCTGAAACAAGGGTAAGTATGATACAGTTCCTTCGCATAAGGACTTAATATTTAGTGTCAAAAGATACATATACACACATACACATTTATTAGAATGACAAGTAGAATAAATACCATGGAAAGGGTACAAAAATACTTTGGGGCAAAGACTAGAAAATGATTAATCAGGGCCTGAGGAATTGCAAAAGACTTCATGACTAAGAAATCAACTTGGCAGGGCGTGGTGGCTCACACCTGTAATCCCAGAACTTTGGGAGGCTAAGGTGGGTAATTGTGTGAGCCTAGGAGTTCGAGACCAGCTTCAGCAACACAGTGAAACCCTGCCTTCACAAAAAATACAAAAATTAGCTGGATGTGGTGGTGCACACCCGTAGTCCCAGCTCCTCAGGAGGCTGAGGTCAGAGGATCACCTGAGCCCAGGAGGTGGAGGTTATAGTGAGCTGAGATTCCACTACTGTACTCCAGCCTGAGTGATAGAGTGAAACTCTGTCTCAAAAAAACAAAAAACAAAGCAACTTACAAGGATAGACATTTTGAACAGTCAAATAAAGGAAGGGAAAGCATTTTGGATGTTGGTGGCACTAATTAATCATACTCCCCATTCATTCCTGTTGATGGGGAGATTAAAATATATTATCAGCAGTATTGTTGACCAAGGTGGTTGAGGAATATGGCTAGGAGCCAAGGCCAAAATGGGGCCTGTAACATTCTTTCCCTGCCCCCTCCCCCTAATTTCATGTGTCTACCCCATCAGAGGCAGAGCAGCTGGAGAACTGCATGCTGAGCTCCAGAAGGGAGGTGCTCTGCTTCTGAGCAAGCAGCTCTGTTTGAGAGAAGGAACTAGCCAGAGGCTGGGTCATGCACCAGCACTGAACTTCTCAAGCACTGTTCATATCTCTTAAAGGACAGGAGGAGATATGAGTAATGATTAGCATGAAAGCTTCTTCCTCAGTATTTACCTAAGAAAGTGGACTGTGGGCAGAGGTTCTTATGGGCAAATCCAGAAACTTGGGGAGAAGAATAGAAGAAATCTCACTACAGTAGGTAAGAAAATGAACAACTGTAGTGAGAAATTTTGTGACACAAACTTAAGAATTCTATATAGATCAGATGTCAGGGAAGAAGGGAGATGAGCAGGTCCTAAAGGGGTCAAGAAAGACTGATTGCCTGGAGAGAGTAGAACTTGACCTGTATCTGTGATTCAGCTGGAAAGAACAGATTCATACTGGCTTTTTTTTTTTTTCCTAAATAGCAGGTAGTGCCTCAATAGAAAACAAGCTGAGTTATGTGTTTTCGCTAAAAGCCGTGTGACACTCAAGCAGTTTCTTGGAACAGTGCATTATTTGATAAAGATAGGTTGACTCTGGGATTTCCAAAGCAATTCCAGGTAAGGGACTAGGCCAGGTGGCATGACAAAGAACAAGGAAATGTCAGATGTCAAGGAAATGTCAGCTGTCAGGGAAATGTCAAATGTCCATTTTGAGTGCTCCTTCCACCCTCCAATTAGTGTTATCAAATACCTGCTCTATTGTTCCCTGACCCCTTCATGTCCACCTGTGTTTTCTGTTAGAGGAAATGAGTATCTTTATTTCATGGATGCATGCCACACTACGCAGGCAGACTTCTCATCTTTTAAAACAATGTTGCTGAGCGGGTTGTGAATGAGGGAATGTGAAGTTGCAGGTTGAAGGGATAGTGAACAGTTCCATGCTCAGGTAACTTGAAGTTTCCTTGAGGTAAAATTGATACAGAATGAACTGCACATGTTTAAAGAGTGCAATTTGATGAGATATGATAGGAATAGACCTAAGCTGTACTCTTTGCTCTTTTGGAAGTAATAAGGAAATCACCACAATTAATATAAAGGATATCTCACTCTCTAAAGTATGTTCATGCTCATTTGAAACTCATCCCTCCTTCTACCCATAACCCAGAAAACAACTGACATGCTGTCAACATAAATTACTTTGCAAGTTATAGACTTTTATGTAATGGGAGTTATACAGTACGTACTCATTGTTTTTTGCTGGAGCTGTTTTTCACTCACCATGGTGAGTTTGAGATTAACCCATGTTGTTCTGTATATCCATAGTTTGTTCCTTTAAATTAGAGTAGAATTCTACCATGTGGCTGTACCATTTTGTTTATTCTCCTGTTGATGGAAATTTAGAATGTTTACAGTTTTGGTATTAAAGTTGCCATAAACATTCATGTACAAGTCTTTGTCTGGAAATAAGCTTTCATTTCTCTTGGATAAATACATAGAAGTGAAATGGCTGTGTGTGTGGCAGGTGTATGTTTAAGGTTTTAAAAAACTGATAAACTGTTGGCTGGGTGCGATGGCTCACGCCTGTAATCCTAGCACTTTGGGAGGCTGAGGTGGGCAGATTGCTTGAGCTCAGGAGTTTGAGACCAGCCTGGGCAACATGGTGAAACCCCGTCTCTAAAAAGAAAACAAAAACTGACAAACTGTTTGCCGTAGTACCTGTGCCATTACACATTCTCACTAGCAGTAATGGAGGTCCAATTGTTCCACATCCTCACCGATAATTGGTATTGCCAGTCTTTTTAATGTGAGCCCTTCTAGTGGGTGTGTAATGGTATCTTTTGTGATCTTAATTTGCATTTGCCTAATGACTAATGATGTTGAACATCTTTTCATGTACTTGTGTGTTTGTATCTTCTTTGACAAAGTGTCAGGTCTTTTGCCCATTTTCTTACTGGGTGCTTCGATTTTTTTTATTATTGCATTTTAAGAGTTCTTTACATAATCTAGATACAAGTATTTATTGGAAAGACATTTTACAAATATTAATATTTTCTCTCACTTTCTGGCTTGTCTTTTCATGTTCTTAACTTTTGAAGAGAAAAAACTTTTAATTTTGCAGTCTACTGTATTGTTTCTTTAAAGTTTGTGCTTTTTAAGTCCTATTAAGATATATTTGCCTAATTCAAGATAACAAAGATTTTCTCCTACGTTTTTCCTAGAAGTTTTATAGTTTTAGTTCTTTCATTTAAGTCTGTGATCCATTGCATATTAACTTTTATGTGCTGTGTGATGTAAGGATTGAGCAAGGTTTATTTAATTATTTTCTTATACATATCCTCCATGAATTGCCCTCACACCATTGTCAAAAATCAATTGGCGTATATATATAGGTCTATTTTGGGGTTTTCTGTTCTGTTTCATTCATCTGTAGGTCTATCTTTACACCACCACCTGTTACAATGACTATGATGTCACCAGGCAATAGAAATTTTTCAGCTTGTGCTGCGCATGGTAGTGCTCTCCTGTAATCTTGATGACTTGAGCCCCAGGAAGTCAAGGCTGGAATGAGCTGAGATCACGCTACCACACTCAGGCTGGGTGACAGAGGGAGACCCTGCCTCAAAGGAAAAAAAAAGTAAAAGAAAATTTTCAGCTCCATTATTATCATATGGGACCACCATTGTATATGCAGTCTCTTGTTGACGGAAACGTGGTTATGCAGCTCATGAGTATAAATGTATGAAGCAAAAATAGTAACAATAAATTATAGGATGTATAACCAAAAATGTTGTAGAAGTAAAATGAATGTAAGATAATAATGGACAAGGGCATTACCCGGACTCCCCCCCTTTATCTCCCTTCTTTCAGGGGTCACTGCCCTACACACTGTCGTCTAGTGCCAAAGCATTGCTTTGGATATTTTGTCCACTTTTAAAGTTTAAGTTTAGAAACGAATCTGGTATCCCTCTTACTTCATCGTGGTCAGAACTCAGGTAACCTTTTAAAGAATGAAAAAAGTTGAAACAAGGTTGTAGATTTAAAGCATGTTGTTGTTTCACCAGCGTGGTGGTGCATGTCTGTAGTCTCAGCTACTCGGGAGGCTAAGGCAGGAGGATTGCATGAGCCCCATAGCTGGAGGCTGCAGTGAGCTATGACAGCATCACTGCACTGCAACCCAGGCAGTAGAGCAAGACCTCGTCTCTAAACAAACAAACAAAGATAATATTATTATTATATTTCACACATTCTGATTTTCTGGATTTTAGAGTGGAGATAAGGAAGTGGGTAAGGCCCTTCTCTTCACTTCAGTGGACAGCTTTTGCATTAATACACCTTAGCTCCTGAAAGCCTTCTCTTTGTTTATACCTATCAGAGGTTTAGACATGCTAGTCTAAAAGTGACATTGACTCCTCCCCAACTCTCCTACCTTAGTGACTTTCTCTGAGATTATGATTTAAATATTTAAAAGATTGAAACGGGAGATAGATGGGATGATAAAAGAAATAATATTAAATCTGGGTGGGTGTGGTGGCTCACACCTGTCATCCCAGCACTTTGGGATGCTGAGTGGGCAGATTGCTTGAGGCCAAGAGTTCAAGACCAGCCTGGCCAACATGATGAAACCCTGTCTCTACTAAAAATACAAAAATTAGTGGGGCATAGTGGTATGTGCCTATAATCTCAGCTTCTTGGGAGGCTAAAGCATGAGAATTGCTTGAACCTTGGAGGTGGAAGTTGCAGTGAGCCAAGATGGTGCCACTGCAACTCCAGCCTGGGTGACAGAGCAAGACTCTGTCTCAAAAAAATGAAAAATAAAAAATAAATCACTAACACAGCAGCAGAAAGAGACCAAATCTTGGGAGCAGTGGGAAAGATGCACTATTGAATATTTGTATGAAAATTGTTTATATAGCTTACAAAAAAATCACCAACACTTTAGTTCTCTGATTGTAAATTCAGACTTTATCTATTAACTCTCCTGTACCATGTGACTGTACTCCAACTCCTGTTTGTAAAAAGACAGGTTATCATCCTGCATCAGAGAGTCTGAAACATGAGAGTTGTTTAAAGGTTTTATGACCCTACTTAAGTCTAGAAGAAATGCCTCTTCTGGTTTCAAACCTTTTGACCTAGAAAACTGAAAATAACCTGTCCCTTTTTTAATCCACAAAGAAAACACATTTAGTATTCAAGGTTTCCGTCTTTTCCAGAAAATGTCTTTTGTTTTCTCAGCAGATTTCAAAAATCTCTGATTATTAGAGCCTCCAATAAATATAACTTCAGTAGGTTTCAGAATTAGGGCTAGTGTGTATTATAATTCTTCTTATGAAAGGCATACTGATAACATGAAGAAAAATGCTATGAAGTTGTCAGAGATGTTGGTGTATGATCCAAATTCAACCAGAAAAGTCATTTTTAAGTTTGTTTTCATCAAAAGATGCTTCCATATATTCAATTCCAAATATCTTTAAGCAATAAAATCTTTCTTATGCTACTTGACTTGTGAGATTGCTTTAATATTTGATAATCATTCTATGTCATAATATTACTTTCATACCTCTAAAGCTTAAGAGCAAGAAAAAACCTTGCTTTACCTCTTTCTCTTTTCTGAGTTGAAATAGTTCTCTCTCCTCTCCCTCCCTTCCTCTCTCTTTCTCTCTCTCTTTCTTTCCCCTCTCTCTTCATCTTACTTTCTCAAGTCTTCAGTCTTTTTCATCCCTACTTGGGAAACAGCCTTATTCTTCCCGTTCTACTGCATCCCCAGAGGCAAAGATATAGAGGAGAAAAGGTTATTAAACCTTGCAACTGGCAAGCTTAGAGTGGTTCCTCTGTTTATGAATAGACAATGAAAGAAAGAAGAGGTTGTGAAGGGAATGCTGGGGCAATGTCTGCTCAGTTTCATTTGTATCATGGCCTCTGAATCTGTAGCCTGCTTTCAGAAAGCGTGCTTGCAAATGAAGCAATGACAGTGTGAGAGGAAGAGAAATGCTTCCATATGCTGAGGTGATTAACATCTACCATGATGATAAAACGTGGGTTTCTGTCCCTGGGAATATAATGAATGTGAAAATTCTTACGCAAGAGAAAAAAAGCCTTGTTTGCATTTTTTTTCTTTTTTGCACAAATATAATTACATTTATATAAGTAAAAAGGAAAAAAAATCTGTAACCATTCTCCACATATTTAAACTTTGAATTTTTTCCTGTTCCCTTTCAATACTTGCCTACCTGCACAATGATTTGGAAGTTAAAATCGTAACATAGGCCAGGTGCGGTGGCTCACACCTGTAATCCCAGCACTTTGGGAGGCCAAGCCAGGTGGATCACGAGGTCAGGAGATCAAGACCATCCTGGCTAACATGGTGAAAACCTGCCTCTACCAAAAATACAAAAAATTAGCTGGGCGTGGTGATATGCACCTGTAGTCCCAGCTACTCTGGAAGGCTGAGGCAGTAGAATCGCTTGAACCTGGGAGTCAGAGGTTGTAGTGAGCTAACATCACACCACTGCACTATAGCCTGGGTGACAGACTGAGACTCTGTCTCATTAAAAATAAAAATAAAAAATTAAACACAATTTGGTATTTAGGTTTTTCAAAAGACAGCATCACAGAAGTTTTGTATGTTTTCAGCAAATTTTTTTCTGGATTACTGTAAACTTGTTTAGTTTTGTCTTACTATGTGTATTTATAAAAGTATAGTCACAAGAGGACACAATCAATTTTCTTCTCTCTTTTTGGAAATACATATTTTAACTTCTTTTAACATTTTATGTCTCAACTCTCTTCCCCTTTTTCCCTGCATCCACAGTGACTCTCCATGGTTCACTTCAGCCAAGATGTTGAAGACCTAGCCATCTTTCAGGCATGGTCACTGTGCAGGAACCTCACCTTCCTGTTCTCACCTTCTTTGCTCTGGATCATAGCAGAGGCTGGAAATGATTTGGAGTGGGTTTGGGGAAGCACATTGGCTAATACATACTGGTTGGTTATTAACATCTCTTTCTCGTGTCCCGTGCACCTTCCATTATAGTTGTCCTTTGCTGTGTGCATTTGTATTGCTATTTTAATAACTTCTTTCTCTCATTCTCTGAAGCATGCATACACACATCAATAAAGAGAAAAAAATCTTTCCTTAAAAAGTATGATTGAACCTCCTTCTACTATTGAATTTTTGTATTATTCCTAATAGAATGACATAAATATTCCTATGTTATATATACTTGTGCACACAGACATACCTGTTCTCTGAAAATGTGTATTCATAGTCCCAGATAATGAAAGACAAATGAAAAACAATCCTGAAAAACCTCGTCAGCATTGCACAGTGCTGGTTGTTTGAAACATCCACATTCACCCTGTCCATCAGCTCTCTCATCCCCACTTTTATCGCACCTGTGTTAAAGTCTGTAATCTATTTTAACAGCCGCTCTTTAGGCAACATCCTGAGCTTTCTTATCCTTCCACAACGCAGTCCCAGCAAAAACTAAACCCTGGATATATCCCAACTCTTGGCTTTCTCCATGCCTGTTTCCAGGCTGCTGAGCTCATTTAGCAAAAGTCACCCAACTAGGGATGAATGAATGAGGTAATCTGAGAAAAGTAATATTCTCCAGTTTATGAACAAATAAAAAATTATGGAGGCCCAGAATAACTCCTAGGAATCAGTGAAAGAGGAGGGGTTGTGGATTGGATAACTAGAGAAGCCACGAGGCTTAGCTTCTCTTCAGTGTTCTGCTATTACTTCTGGTAACTGCCACCAAGTGGTATTTTATGAAGAGCCAAACCCAGACATTTAACAACAAAGCTAAAATTGCTTAAACTCTACATGCCAGAGATACACACCAAACAGACCTTCTGTGTTTCCAACGAAAGAAACAGAGACTGGAAGATGCAGTGGGATGAGCTGATGGGAGTGATTAAATGCAAAACAGAGGACGCTTGATTGTGAAACTCATTGGAAGGATGTTCTTGTAGTTACCTGTCATCTAAGAGTGATTTATCTATCACCAGTGCTTTCAAGAGATACTCCAGAGCCTGAGAGAAAGGTTCCTTAAAGATTATCCTTCTTGGCTGGGTGTGGTGGCTCACACTTCCAAGCCCAGCACTTTGGGAAGCTGAATTAGGAGGATCACTTGAGCCCAGGAGGTCGAGGCTGCAGTGAGCTGTGATCGTGCCACTGCACTCCAGCCTGGATGACAGAGTGAGAGCTTGTCTCAAAACTAAACAAAAAAAGCAAACTCAAAATGAGATGCTGAATATTCTTAAGTAAGTTTCTAAACTAAAGAAGTATTGTCTTTTTATTTTTTTTTTCTTTTATTTTAAAGAAATAGAGCCTTTTTCTGTCACCCAGGTTGGAGTGCAGTGCCATGATCACAGATCACTGCAGCCTTGACCTCCTGGGCTCAAGTGATCCTCCCTCCTCAGCCTCCGAAATAACTGGGACCGCAGGCATGTGCCACTATATTGGCTAGTTTTAAAAATAAGTTTTTATAGAGCTGGGGGTCTCACTGTGTTGCCCAGGCTGGTCTCCGTCTCTTAGCCTCAAGCAATCCTCCTGCCTTGATCTCCCAAAGTGCTGGGATTAGAGCCATGAGCCACCACACCCAACCAAGTTTGCTTTTGTTACCTTCTCCAAATTATGAAAGTAATAGGTGTTCATTGAAGAAAATTTAGAATTTGAGAAGTTTTAAAGAAGAAAATTAAAACCACCCAGTTTCTTAAACCCAGAAATAATCATTAACATTTTATTGTCTTTCTATTTTTATACATTTGTAAAGTTTTAACACCAATGGGATTATCCTACATAGATTATTTTTTAAACATTTTTGCTTTTTAATATACCATGGGTGTTCTTTCACATCAATAAATAAATCTATATGATATTCTCTAATGACTGGATAGTATTTCATGGTTATGCGATAATTTAATTAGCTACTTCTGTAATGGTGGCATTTAGGTTGATTTATGTCTTTATTTGTTTGTGGAAATGTTGGCAGAGTGCCCTTCTGAAAGTTTGTACCTTTTTGTATTGTCAACCTTGTTAGAAAAATATCTGTTTCCCCATATCCTTAAGAAATCTGGGAATTATTATGATTTATCTTTTCCAGATTTATCCTTTTTTCTTTTTACTTTTATTCTAGGTGTTACAGGCTGTGTGAAATTTTAAATGTTTATGTAATTCTACCTACCAGTCTTTTCTTTCATGTTCTTGGCTCTGTTTTCATGCTTATAAAAACCACTTCTTTCCGCTATTTATAGCTTTTTTCTTTTAGTATTCTAATAAGTTTAAGAAATATTTCATCTTTTAATCTACATGGGATATATTTAGGTATGAATTAAAAGTAGTGACCTATCTTAATTTTTCGCAGATGTTTAGTTGATTGTCACAACAGCAATTATTAAATAATATAATTTATTCTATGCTGATTTAAAAGTCCAAAAATTCCTACACTAAATCTCAATAACTTTTAGATCTCTTCATGTATTTCCTAACATCCCTCTATGATCATTTTGGATGTTACTGTTCTGGTACCACATTATGTAAATTTCAGTGTTATATTTTACCATTTGGTAAGGCAAGCTCCTTTTTATTGATTTTTCTCTTTCAAAAAATATATATATTTTTTTACATATTATCACTTAACTTACTAGTAAAAAATTTTAGAACTGTAATATCTAATTCCAGACAAAAAAATTGCTTGGCTTGATTGGAGTTGAGTTAAATCAGAGATTCATTTGGAAAATTTTTCCTCATGTAAGTTCTGTATTTTTTGTTAGCTTTACTCTTGGGAATTTTATATTTTTATTGTTATTATGAATAGTGTTCCCCTGCCCTTTTCTACCTTGTTGAAGTGGGAAAGTTGTTTTCCTGAAAAACTTAATGAAAACTTATTCCTATTGTCTAAATAGTTTAAGGGTAGATAATAATAAGCTGAAATATTGATAATTTTTATCTTTTTTCCTAATATTTTTACTGTGTCTTTTCCCGGTCTTACTGCATTTCAGCTAAAATATATGAAACAATAGTAGCATTTTTCACAGGCCTTCTGTCTTATTCCTTGTTTTGCTTCTATTGATTCACCGAGGAGGATGTTTTCTGTTCTCTTACAGTAAATGCTTTGTATAAAATTAAATATTAACATCTCTCTATTTCACATTTTTGATGATTACTATGATGAATTTTGAGGTCATCAGATGTTCATGTTCATTTATCAGAATTATATTTTTTTTCTCTTTAGGTTTCCTAATTTTGTGTCATGCTTGCAGTCTTAAAGTAAACTCATCTTGGCCATGACTCTCCTATTAGACTGCTGGTTTTGACTTCTAGTATTTTATTTCAGAATACATCTATACTCATAGATGAGATTGGCCTACAGTTTTATTGTGGGTGTTATGTTTTTCATCCTTAGTGTCAATGTTATACTTAATTATTTTAATAAACATAGAATTTCTATTATGTACTGGACTGCTGTTAAGTATTAGGGATTAAATGATGAACAAGGTTATGAGATCTCTGCCCTCTTGGAGTGTGTAGTCTACAGAGAGATGGAGTTAAGAAAAGAGGAAGATGACCAGGCTCGGTTGCTCACGCCTGTAATCCCAGCACTTTGGGAGGCTGAGGTGGGCGGATCACGAGGTCAGGAGTTTGAGACCAGCCTGACCAACATGGTGAAACCCCGTCTCTACTAAAAATATAAAAATTAGCCAGGCATGGTGGTGGGCACCTGTAATCCCAGGTACTCAGGAGGCAGAGGTGGGAGAATTGCTTGAAACCGGGAGGTGGAGGTTGCAGTGAGCTGAGATCACGCCATTGCACTCTAGCCTAGGTGACAGAGCAAGACTCCATCTCAAAAAAAAAAAAAAAGAAAAGAGGAAATTAAAGCAGTGTTGTAAATGCTACAATGAGGGAAATACATGGCATATGGGAAAAAATAACAGGAGTCTGTTTTACAGAGTTGGAGAAACCAGAAAAAGCTTTCTGAAGAAAGTCACCTTAAACTGCCGTTTAAGTAGGAATGTCCATTCAAGAGTCAGGCAGGAGTGGAAAGGAGAGGGAGAGAGACAGAAGAAATTGTGGGAAGACCTGTAGGTGAGGGAGCACATGATGCTTCCGAGCAAAAGAAAAATGCTCAGTAGAGCTAGAGCAAAAGTAGAGGAGGAGGGAGAGTTGAAAGATGAGGCTCCCTTGCTTCCCAGAGACCAGAACTTCTAGCATCTTGTAGAACATGTCCTGGAGTTTAGCTTTTCTTCCAAAATTAATGAGGAGCCATTAGGATTTTAAACAGAGAAATGATATGATCAGATTTCTTTTTTAGTGAAATCTCACTCATTGGATAAGAAGGGAAGCAAGACTGGAGCTAGGAGACTAGTTGGAAAGTTGTGGAAATCCTTGCAGAGGGATGACAGTGGTGAGAACGAGGGTAACTGGAGGCTCTTGTGTTCCAAGAAGGAATAATAGATTTTGACTGTACTTGGGCCAGGGTTTCTAACTGTGGTGTTTAATCATACATTTTTGCATTCTTCCTGGTTTCGTTTTTCTACCTCTTTCTGAAAAAATTTTGGTAAGTCATATATTTTTTTTAGATTACCCATTTTGTGTATATTTTCTTTCCC
>PVKP010031378.1:0-27017 GCA_004027715.1 Plecturocebus donacophilus | reverse complement strand
TCGTCTCTGATAAAACAGACTTTAAAACAACAAAGAACACAAGAAACAAAGAGGGACATTACATGGTGGTGAAAGGATCAATGCAACAAGAAGAGCTAACGATCCTAAATATATACGCATCCATTACAGGAGCACCCAGATACATAGGGCAAGTTCTTAATGACTTACAAAGAGACTTAGACTCCCACACAATAATAGTTGGAGACTTTAACATTACACCGTCAATATTAGACAGATCGACGAGATAGAAAATTAACAAGGATACCCAGGACTTCAACTCAGACCTGGAACAACTAGACTTAACAAATATTTACAGAACTCTCCTCCCCAAATCCACAAAACATACATTTTTCTATCCTATTATACCTATTTTAAGTGACCACATAATTGGAAGTAAGTCACTCCTCAGCAATTGCATAGCATTTCACAGGTTTAAATAAAATATTGGTTGGCTGCTTGTTTGTTATTTTCATCCCCTATTCTTTCCTGTCTCCATTGTTAAGCACAATTATTGGCATAAAAGAGGTTTTTAATACCCATTTTTAGACTGCATTCTAGCCTGGGCAATAAAACAAGAATCCGGTTCTCTCTCCCTCTTTCTCTTCCTTTTTCTTTCTCTTTTTCTTTTTTTTCTTTCTTTTGCTGTTTCTTTTTCTTTCTTTCTTTCTCCTTTTCTCTAAAAAAAAAAAAAAAAGAAAAAAGAAAGCGACCTGTGAGTAAAGACTTGAAGGAGGTGAGGAGTCTGCCATGCAGACAACGGGAGGACAGCATATCAGGCAAAGGAAGAGCCAGTGCAAGTTCCCTAAGGTGGGAGCATCCACGCATGTATGGCATGCCCAAGAACAGCAGGTGTGCCTGGAGAGGAGGGGGTGAAGGGGAGGAGAGCAAGACAGAGAGGTGAAGAGACAAAACTGCGTAGGGCCTTCTGCACTTAGTGAGATGAAGGAACCACCGGAAGGGTGTCAGCAGAGGAATGATATGAACTGACTTTTATTTTAAAAGGCTCACTCTGTACTTTGGGAGGTGAGGCAGGTGGATCATCTGAGGTCAGGAGTTCAAGAACAGCCTGGGAAACATGATGAAACCGCCTCTACAAGAAATGCAAAAATCAGCCTGACCAATGTGGTGAAACCCCATCTCTACAAAAGGTGGTGCACACCCATAATCCCAGCTACTCGGGAGGCTGAGGCAGAAGAATTGCTTGAACCCAAGAAGCAGAGGCTGCAGTGAGCTGAGATCACACCACTGCACTCCAGCCTGGCAACAGAGCGAGACCCTGTCTCAAGAAAACAGGCAGAAGCCTCACTCTGTCTGCTGTTTTGATTATGGACTGTAGAATACAATCACGGAGGCTATTGCAAAACTCCCAGGGAAATGTTGGCCTGCACTAGGAATAGCACTGGCAATGGAGAGAAGTAATCAAATTCTGGAGATATTCTGAAACAGAATTCCCAGCTAACTGGATAAGAAAGAGAAGTCAAAGATACATCAGAGGGGTGTTTTGTCTGAGCAACTGAAAAGATGGAGTTGGAATCAACTGAGATGAAGAAGGTGGCAGGTAAAGCAGGTTTAGGGAGGGAGAGCAGATCAGGAGATCAGCTTTAGTGCTGTTGAGATTGAGGTGTCAGACATCCATGTGGAAATGTAAAGGAGGCATACAGATCTACAAGTTTCAAATTCAGGAGAGAAGTCTGGGATTTATGTAAATTAGGAGGAATTATTAACATATGTCATGGAAAGCCCTGAGACTGGACAGAATCTCTAAGGGAAAAGGACTAGGACTGAACCCTGATACACTACCACATTGAGAGGTCAGGGAGCAAAGTGGAAAGGAGCCAAGAAAACTGGAATGTCCAGCAAGGTAGGAAAAAACAAGAGACAGTATAATTATTGACGCCAAGTAAAGAATGCATATCACACAGGAGGGGGTGATGTACTGTGTCAAATGCTACTAATCATTCAAAAGTAATTTCACAGTAAGTACTGATCATTGAATTTAGAAATGAGAACAGTGTCAGTGAAGGGTTAGGGACAAAAGCTTGTTGAGGTAATAGTTCAAGAGAGATGGGAAGTGAGGAACTGGAGACAGACTTTAGACAACTCTTTCAAGTTCTATGAAGGAAAGGAAAGAAACAGGACTGTAGCTGGTGGGAATGAGAATGAGTTTTTTCCAAGATGGAAGAAATAAAAGTTTATCAATTTATATGAGATATACTGACATCAAGTTCTATGATACAGAGAAAAAGGGAGAGGATTGCTGGTAGGTGATAGTGAAAGGGTGTGGAAGTTTTCCTCATATTTTTCCATTTTCTCAGTGAACTTGGAAAGAAGATCAATAGCCAAGACTGAGGATGAGGAGAGGAGGTACTGCCAATCTGAGGAGAGAGGAAAAGGTACAAAGTAATCCTATAGGAGAGGAGAAGAATGGAGAAACTGCAGCTGTAGAATGACTGCCCTGGTAGAACAAAGGGCCCACCTTGAGACCTAGGTACGTCAGTGAGAGAAGTTAACCTGGTGGTGTGCTTTTCACCAACAGCCATGTGCAGCTGCATGTACAGGTACGCAGTGGGTGGAGAGCTGGGATGAACCAGGACTACGGTTTTGTCGAGTGAGTATGATGAAGCAACAGAGGAATGAGGGATTCGAATAAAAGGGAACTATAATGATTGGCCGTGGAATTTATGCTAACAAAGAGAAGAGGATATCCAGGGAGTGAGGGACACTGAAAAGCTGAAAGGATCAATAAACTGGAGGGCTAGTGGGATAGAATAGCTAGGTAGAAACTAGAATGGATATGCTACAGAGGGAATGATTCTCAAATGTATGTCTTCAACTACATCTCTCTCATCAGTTCCAAAACCAAAATATATCCAGAGCAGCCCACTAGATATCTGTAAGCAGATATCCCACAGGCATCTTAGACCAAGCAAGTCAAACTGAACATATCATTTCCCCCAAAACTGTCTCCCTCTTTCCAATGCATTTCCCACTCAATCTTGCCTTAGCCAGAAACCCAGGAGATTCTCCTGACTCTTCATCCAACTAACCTCTACCAACCCTCATGTTCTCATGCTCACATCCAACAGAACAGGTCAGTCACTGACACTTGTGAGTTCAACCACCTAATGATCTCTCTGCAATCCATTTACTTTCTCAACCTCTCAACAACTCCTTTATACTTAATTCAGGCCCTTACTTCTTATTAAGTCTTCTAAATTTTCTTATCTACTTTCCACAGTGTCACCAGAGTGGCCTTCAGATTTGATCACTTCATTGCTACTTAAAATCCTCTAATGGTGTCTTACTGCCTTTAAAATAAAAGCCAAGATCCTGGGATGGCCCAAACTTTCCTGTAAGACCTGATCCTTCCTCTAACAATGTCCCCCACCCATCTTCAGACTGAAGTGCGGTTTCTCAAGTCCCAAATCACCTCATGTATACCTGTGTATGATAGCATTGTTCATATTATAATTACTTGTCAGTCTCTTCCACCAGACTATACGCTTTTTAAAGGCAAGATTCCTGAATTCCCATGATATTTGAATTTGACACCCCAATATCAGAGAGAATTTGGCATTAATAAGTCAATCAATCAAAAAATAAAGCAGGCGGGGCGCAGTGGCCCACGCCTGTAATCCCAGCACTTTGGGAGGCTGAGGCAGGTGGATTACCTTAGGTCAGGAGTTTGAGACTAGCCTGACCTACATGGCAAAACGCAGTCTCTACCAAAAATACAAAAATTAGCCAGGCATGGTGGTACATGCCTGTAATCCAAGCTACTAGGGGGGCTGAGGCAAGAGAATCGCTTGAACCTGGGAGGTGGAGGCTGCAGTGAGCCAAGATTGTGCCACTGCACTCCAGCCTGGGCAACAGAGCAAGACTCCATCTCAAAAAAAAAAAAAAAAAAAAAAAAATCAATGGTGCCATAATGCTAGAAGATTTTAGCCTAATAATAGGACTGTGGCTCAAAGCTGTTTATTCTTGCCTGTTTAGTGCTATGCAAACACACCTCCCTACTAGCAGAAGTGCAAATGATATCATGGCCTGATTCCCACAGATACTGTGCAGACTCAGACAAAAGAAAAAGATCAACTGCTTTTAAGGAGTTATAGTTGTGTAGAAAAGGGATTCTTAAGCATTTAAGATACTCCTCGGGTATGAAGAAAAGAAAAAAATGTATCATCATTACATGTCATTCAAAAATATTTACTGAGTACCTACTGGGCTAGGTCCTACACTGGGCACAGGGAAAATAGCGGTTAACAAAACAAAGAGCCCTGACTAATGGGCTTACAGTCTAATAATATCAACTGCTATTGACTAAGTAGATATACATACCAGGTATTAGGCAAGCACTTTACATATATTATCATACTTAATTTTAACAACATATGAGATAGGTACTATTATTATTCTACTTTAAGAAAGATGAAACTGAGGCTTAGATATTTTATGTAACTTCCAAAAAACATAGTGTATCCAATTCCAAAGCCTTTAACCTGCATACCATTCAATCTTCTTATTTTCAATTAGTAAAATACTAGAAAATGACCTGGTATCACATCATTATCAGAACATGATCCTCTCTCTCATCCTTTATTTAAGTATCTTGAAAGATGTACTGTCCTAAGAGGATCAGATCCAAACTTCTATCAAGATGTCCATGCCACTCTGGGACAAACATCAAGAGCCAACTGTAAGATTTGGTTTTAAAACTGGCCTGGGCCAGGAGCAGTGGCTCATGCCTATAATCCTAGCACTCTAGGAGGCTGAGGCAGGTAGAGTGACTGAGCTCAGGAGTTTGAGGCCAGCCTGGGCAACAAGGTAAAACCCCATTTCTACTAAAAATGCAAAAAAGAAAAACTGGCCAGGCAGGGTGGCTCATGCCTGTAATCCCAGCACTGTGGGAGGCTGAGATAGGCAGATCACGAGGTCAAGAGATCGAAACTATCCTGGCCAACATGTTGAAACCCCATCTCTACTAAAAATACAAAAATTAGCTGGGCATGGCGGCATGTGCGTCTGTAGTCCCAGCTACTTGGGAGGCTGAGGCAGGAGAACCACTTGAACCTGGGAGGTGGAGGTTGAAGGTGAGCCAAGATCATGCCACTGCACTCCAGCCTGGCAGCGGATTGAGACTCTGTCTCAAAAAAAATAAAAATAAAATAAATAAAATGTAAAAATTATATATATATATATATGTGTGTGTGTATGTATAAAATTAGCTGGGCATGGTGGCACGTGCCTGTAATCCCAGCCACTTAGGAGGCTGAGGAAGAAGAATCATTTGAACCCGGGAAGCCAAGGTTGCAGTGAGCCAAGATCACACCACTGTACTCCAGTGTGGGCAACAGAGCAAGACTCTGTCTTAAAAAAAAAAGAAAACCTGGTCTGTTATTGTTTGTAGAGCTGAATTTTTTAAATGTTCACCAAAAAAAAAATGAAGAAGAGGAGGTTAGCCCCTTCGAAGACAAGAACTTTCAATCAGGAAAAAGCAAAAGTCTTAACAAAGAACTATTCAACCATTAACAGTTTATAGCGTTTTGTTTTGTTTCTTGTTATTTAAGCAGGAGGAGGGAGGGGGAAAAAGCAGGAGCAGGGAACTAAAGAAGTAGAAGGATCCAGGAGACTGGATTTTCAATTGCTTCTTCTTATTTTTTGGAAAGAAAGATTCACTGGCTTCTCAGTGAATAGAGGAAAAGAAAAGTATAATATTTCTCCATGATTCGATATGTTGACTAAGAAAGGAAAAAAGGATCTGGTCAAACTCCAGGAGGCAAGGGTGAGCAAAATGACAGCAATGTCTCTCTGTCTATATAGAAACATCACCTGGCCAGCTGGACCAATGTCAAGTAGATGATGAGCTCCTAGCAGCAGCAGCAAAAAGGTGTATCCGCAGACAGGCAAGAGCAGCAAAAAACACTAAGTTCATTAGGTTGGGTATCAGAAAGTCTGAGACTTTGTTTTTTTTTTTTTTTTTCTCCAGCTCTATTTCTAACTTGTTGTTGACCTTGAACAAGTTACATAAACTGTCTGGAATCAGGGAGTTGAGGATTTACGCCCTTTCCATCTCTCAATTCACACCTGGTTCTTCATCCCCATCCCCTTATTTTTAGAAATCTATTTTGGCACATATTTTATTTGAGTTACATGTTCTCTGTTCTTAATACAGTCTTTAGTCCTTCAACCACCTTGTGACAGATTGCCTAAAAACCAAAATAGTGTTAAAATATGGCACATTTATTTTTTATATTAAAAAATGTATATTATATTTAAAATGTTAAGCCCATAATCTCAAAGCCCTAAAAAAAATTCGTTTTGTTTTCTGCATATTACTTGCCAGTTTTTTTTCCAAATGATGCTGCTGATTTTTTACTTGTCTACTACAAATAAACACTACTTTTTGGTAATATTTGGTCTACATTTCATTCCCTTCTATAGAGCAACAATCATTGATGAAAAAATGCTCACCACTGATCTGGAGGCACTGACTTACCTGCAAGAAGCCTTCTGAGTAGAATAGATGAATTCACATTTTCCATGGATACAGTAACCATTGAGGTTTTCAGGGCAAGGCATGTGGTTTCCAATATAAACATCTTCTCTTTGATCACTAGCATCTTAAAAGAACATAAACCAGATGGTTCAACAATGAAATGCAAGCTGAAAAATATGGACTTTTCAAATGTTCTGAAACAGCAAATGAATTCACCCCTTGTCAACCACCTACTGGGCAATTTGAAAAGGAAATTTTTCAGGTAAAGGATTAGATAAGATCCAGGGTCCCTTCTAATTCCTATTATGCCATAAACACAGGAGGTAAACTGTGTAGATTTAAAGCATTTAAAAATATTTGCAGGATGTGACCGCTAGGAGTTAGTTGTTTAAAAACGATCTGGCAAAGAAAACTAAACATCTTTTCTAAAGAAATAAATGCTAACTTTAGAAGAAAGTTCAACCTTGTGACAGAGAGATGTTATATTTAGAATTGGCTTTTGGGGAATGAACTTAATCATTTATTTGAGGGTTATGAAATTGAGGCCAAAGAACAATGAATGACAGAGAGCAAGTTATGAGATTCTGAAATTTTAGGGTGAAAGGTTTATTTTTGGAATGAAAATTATCAAGCATATTGATTTTTTTCCCAAGTGAAATAGCTTTGCTGTTCTTTTCATATAGTTTTTCTTAGTATATGGTCATTATTTTAAAAATTCAAACAATATAGAGGTTAAAAAAGAAATCCAAAATAACCTGAGATCTCGACCTCCAAAAACCTGTCAACATGTTGATGAACACCTGCTCAGACTTAGGTATAATGACTTGAACTAAAGTGAAGTGAAGAAAACGAAGAGAGTCAAGAAGGAGAGATGGAACGAGTCAGGAAAGATGGAAACATAGAAACTTGTTCTTCAAAATCAATCAGATTAATTTACTCATTAGTCATTATATATACATCACGCACTCACATAAGCACACACACATACGCAAATAAATTTGGGAATGGATTTTTGTACTTTTTTTGGCATATGCACCATTACATTAATCCTAAGCTCCATGGACCCACAGTTCCCCAATATTTACAGGCCTGTCCAGGTGTAGGAAAAATCCTCAGGCTTCCTGCCAATTCTATCTTACACATATTCTGTGCACTACAGCTGTACCTTCAGCATACTACCCTCATAAACCTGAGACTTCATAACTGTAAATTCAGAATAAGAGGACCTATTTCATGCAGTTTTGAGAGGAATGAGGGAGATAACAAATGCACGTATGATACCAAGAAAACAACCAGCTATTTATATAGCACATCATGTAACATCACAGGGCCTATCTCCCCAAAATATAAATAAAAGGTGTTGATAAAAATTTTTAAATGTTAATAGAAACAAATTAAAAAGGAATGAAACAGTGAGTTATACGTACGTGTATGGGAAGATCTAGAGGAAGATCAAAGGAGAAGTGAGAATAGAGGTGCCGAGTATAAAAAACCCTGAGACCTAAAAATGCAGATTTTCTGAGGATCAAAATTTACATATAGACAGAAAAAAACCTTAATGATTAAGCTCAGGGACAGTGGAACCAAAGCAGAGAGAAACCAGACCAAAATGATGTTATTTTTCCTCAAAGTGTATATATTTACATTGTGCTAATTTAATTTATGCCTAGAAAGAGAACAGATCCAAAAGTCAGGGAAGCTTACATATAAATTCTCAATTTTAAAAATGCCCTTACTGCTTTTTGGCCTTGTTCAAATCACTTCTTCTCTCTGAGGGAGCTCAATGAGACCAGCACTACCCAATATAGGTATAGTACAAGATACATATGTAATTTTATATTTTCTAGTAGCCCAGATTTTAAAAAGTAAATAGAAACAAGTAAATAAATTTTAATCATATAATTCATCCAATATAGCCAATAAATATCATTTTCACGTATTATCAATATTTTAAAAAATCTCTAAATTCTGATATTTTACACCCACAAAATATCTAAATTCTGACTAGCCACATTTCAAGTGCTCAACAGCCACACAAGTCTAGTATCTATCATACCGGAAAGTGCAAACCAGATCACTAATTTATCATCTACTGATCATCTTGTACATGCCGGGTACTCTGCTAGGTGCTGGGAAAACATATTCTGTAGTCAAAGAGCTTATAAGGTTTCATCTAGCTCCCAGGCTATAATTCTGCCATGGCGAAAGATATCAGGCCCTCTTTTGAGTTGCTATGATCCTGAGCAGTTACTCCTTTATTATAACACTCATGATACTGCCTGTTTTATTGCTTTTTGGGTTTTTTAAGTCAGCCTCTACCATAAGATTGTGAGCTCCTTAAGAATCTAGCTGCTTGTGTTATTCATTTCTGTATAACTCCTAACACTTAGCATGTAGTACATACAATGGCTAAGAACACAGCTCTTCAGTCAGACTGCCTAGGTTTGAATCCTGATTACAACACTCTCTAGCTGTGTAACCTAAAGGCAGTTACTTAACCATTTCTGGCCCTCAGTTTCTTCATCTGAGAAATGAAGATGACAATGATGTCTGCTTCTTGCAGGGTTGTTTTGAGGCCTAAATGAGATAATACATTTAGTGTATTAAGTATATAAGTGTGTATAGAACTTAAAACAGTGCCTGGCAAACAATAAGTACTTAATAAATAAATATTACCAAGTATTGTTACATGCTCAAAAATGTTTGTTAACTGAATAAATTCCAATTTTCTTCTGGTAAAGGGAGAAAAAAATAGTTATAAATTATAACTTTGTTGTTTTCCATTGACAAAATTATTATCCAATAAAGGTTTCCATCTTGAATCCCTTAGTGGACTGGACTGTTTGTAGCAGTCCTATCCTGTATTTCACAAGAGCTCAAACCTTAATTAACATATCTTTTATTTATTAATATTTGTGATCCAAGCAGAAGACTTTCCTGAAGTAATTTAGCTTTGATGAGAAATAGTTTATCAGAAGCCAAATAACTGAAATCAAATGTACTTTTCTTGCTACAGTTTCAAACTCAATATGCTGCTCTACATTCCCAATCAGGCCACAGGTAAACTGAGGAAAGTGGTCATCTCCCATAGCATTTCTCAGAACATGGCCAGAAAGTGTGTAACAATGGAACTACAGAGACTAAGGTTATGCATCAGCCTATGATTATAAATAAAGTCCTATAGGGTATATAGCAATAGGACTGTGCAGGTCTGTAGAGGCTGTGGTAACATACTAATCTACCAAAAGAAAGTTCTTTAAACGGCAAAGAATTTCAAGAATAATGCAGAGGTGAAAGCTATCAGAGGACTCAGCTAGGTGAAAACAGTCAGGGAAAGTTAACTACATTAAAAACAAGGTTTTGAGAAATTAATAGAAAAAGCATGGCACCAATAAACATATACTGAATAAATTAATGAAAGAATGTGATATCAAGCTGTAGGCAAAGTAAAGCTATATAAAACATGAACATGTCTAATAAGGCTTTGAACTCTGTGACAACGTCCAATGCCAACATTATTCATCCTATTAGACATACATACTATTTCTGGGCATAGCTACAGGCTCAGCTAAGCTACAGAGGATATAAAGAAAGAGCATGCATGGTCCTTGCCCTCAAGAAGCTTATAATCAATTTAGAAAATCAACATATACATATGAAAAGCTGAATAACACAAGGGAAGAGGACCCACAAGGGAAGAGGCAGTTTACAATTAAATGGCAAAAGATGGTTTTATAACACTAGGTGCTAAGGAAGTTCAAATTGAAAGGAGAACTCATTGTAGGCTAAAAGATTTATTGATTATTGATAGGGTAGGTCTCAAGTTAAGACTCAAAGCATAAATAGATTTAGACAAGAGGAGTGGTAGAAGCCAAAGGGAAGGTACAATGTCATGGCATTCTCAAGAACAAAGAGTAGCAACCTACGTAGAGTGATAAATTCAGACTGGGGAATGGTATAGGTCAAAGGTGGAAAAGTAGGCTGAAACTAGATTATGAAAAAATTTGAATTCTAGGTGAGAATGTTTTCTTCATCGTATGTACAAGGAAGATAAAGGCCTTTTGAAGAGCAGCAGAAGGAAAGCGGGGTTTTACCTGAAAAGTAGTTTACAGCAGTTGCCTAGAGCTGGTGGTTAAGCAAATAGGGAGTGACTAATAATAGGTGTGGAGGTTCTTTTAGGGGTGAAGAAAATATTCTAAAATTAGATTATGATAACACTTTAACAACTCTGTAAATATACTAAAAAAAAACACTGAATTGTACACTTTAAATAAGTGAACTTAATGGCATGTAAATGGTATCTCAATAAAGAGGTCAAAATAATTAATTGGATACCAACATACAAGGTAATGGGGCAGGGGAACTAGGAAGACCATATATATATGAGGTGACCATTAAAAGGTTACTACATAATCCATTAGCTGGGCATGGTGGTGCACACCTGTAATCCCAGCTACTCAGGAGGCTGAGGCACAAGAGTCGCTTGAACCCAGGAGGTGGAAGTTGCAGTGAGCAGAGATCATGCCACTGCACTCTACCCTAGGCAACAGCTAAAGCTCAGCAGTAGGAATAGATAGTTGACACAGAAAAAATAAACATGGTTTGAAGATGTTTTGAAAAGTGAATTAGCTCAGAAACTCAGATCTGGAAGGGTCCTTGGAGGCCATCTGGTTTGATAAAGGAATGTCTTTAGTTTTATAACCCTCAGAGCCTATGTCTACTTGAACACTTCCAGAACTCATAATATAGTTCATTCCAATATCATCAGATTTTCCTTACGTTGAATGAAATCTCACTTCAACTTTGTGTAGACTTCCCCATATCTTTTATGCCCTCTCCGCATTGCTGACCAATCTTTTATTTTTAAGCTCAAATTTCCCCATTCCTACCCCTATTCAAACAATTATTTATAACTATCTTGAAGAGTGGTATCCAGCACTAACCCCTGTACATTTAAGTGTTTAGTAGAACAAAACTGTCCTCTTTATTGAAAATCCTCGTAATACAGAATTACATAAAAATGACTCTAAATATGAGCCTAATGATTGGGACTCTGTAGAGAGAATGTAGTAAGCTGAGGTCAAATTTAGATCTCCAGTCATTCAAAAAGTATTTTTTAAGCATCTATTATGTTCCAGGCACTATAGTAGTTCCAGAAATTTGAACAAACAAACAAATACAAAGACCCACTAGGCAACTGAATATGTGAAACTAGTGCTTGGAAAAAGATCCAGGCTAGAGCACGAACACTAAGGTTCACCAAGGTAATAGCTCAGAGGATATTAAATATCTGGAAGTAATTAAGAAAGCAGGAGGTACAAAAGAATTGTGGAATCATGGTACAAAGGGAAGGAGCAGCACTTAGGGTCAGAAAGTCTGAATTCTAGTCCCTGTTCTGCCATTCTATATGGGCAAAACGCCTGCAGTTTCAGCTTCTTCGTCTGCAAAATGAGGATAAACTTGGCTGTTATGAGGACTAAATAACACAAATATGTGAAAGCACCTGATACATAGTAGAGCACTTGATTAATAAGTGTTAAGTGAAAGAATATCCTACTGATGTTTCTTATGAACCATAATATTAAATAGCAAGACAGATAACTAACATACCAATGGTGAGGCTGTTGCGCACAGCCAGGTTACTGAACATGAAACTAGAAAAAAAAAGTATTAAAAATAACCATAACATTGATAATGAACTCAGTAACATTGTGTTTAATATTCAGAGTGATCTCAGGTAGTAGATAATACTGCCCCTAATTACAGATGTGATCAATGAGGCTCAGAGAAATCAAGACACACAGCTACTAGGCATAGATCAGGTCTAACTCCAGAGGGCAAGCTTTTAGCCATTACAGTATTATTTCTCTAAGCTGTCCTAGGAGATGTGTAGGAAAAGACAAAAAGCAGAATGGCCAAGCGCCTGCTCTCCAGGCCAAGTAAATTAGCCAACTTCAAAAAGGAAAGATAAAAAGGCTCAAAAGATGTAACATACTGTGGTTTCAGAAACCACAGTAGAGATGTAATCTGCACACAGTAAGAGCTGAGCACAGAATGATCCTGCCTCAACAAGCCCTTAGGCAAGTGGTGACAGGCTCCAAGAACAACAACTGCAACTGCTGGTCTCTGAACAATGTGTGTGTGTGTGCGTGTGTGTGTGTGTGTGTGTGTGTGTGTGTGTGTGTGTGTGTGTAATATAAAAAGTATACTTGATCACCAAATGGCTCCTTTCACCCACAGAGGCATTCAGAAACAATTCCACCACCAGCTGCAGTGTTTTCAAATACAAAGGACAGTTATGGTTCTAAGGGATGATGTTATGAGAAAATCCAGTACCAGATGGCTTATCTGCAAAGGTTGTTCCACTAGCTATCTGTCCTGGTTTATCAATGTACAACCAAAATAAAGCATAAGGAGTTGCTATTAGCAACGGAGACATGCACCTGGAAGGTAAACTGCTGAGGCCACAACTATATCAACACTGCATCAGTAACCCTAGGGCTCATTATTTCTTTAAATCTCTATAGTTAAAAAAAAAAGTTCAAAATATGCTACCCTGCAGCCCCCTAGCCATCATCACTAACATATCCCTCCACACATCCTTCCCTAACCACAGTCTGCTTGGACTCCGTTAAGAAATTGTCTTCCTCTATATAAACTCCTACCCATATTCCAATGCCTCCAACTCTCCCAATTCTAAACTGCACTATCCTCCATACCAGCCCTGATTCTTCCTTTCCTAGCCTGCCCATTCTGCCCAGAGAAACATCTTTTTAATATGAATAAGCTTATCTACCTCCTTAACTACTCCCTTAGAAAATACTCCTTTCATCTTCCTGATGTACCAAAACCACATTACTTCCTAGATTCCCTTCCTTCCCTCTTCCCCTGATGTGCTCACCACTGTCACTTCCAGGCCAGCATTCCACCCTCAGCTCCCCACCATCTTACTCTCTTAGGAGCCTGCTAATCATCCTCTGCATGACTCTCCACTCCACCACGCTCCATGACATTCTCTCATTTCCTTCACTGATCTTAGCACCTGGCTCATAGTCTTTGCTTTCGATGAGGCACATTTGTCAAAATCATTTTTAAAAGGGCATATCAAAAGAGCTGGACTGAAATATCTAAACAGTCACCAGTAATGGAAATGATATCAATATCTCAGTATCTCAGGTGTCCCTGGCCAGAAGCAGGAGGCAAGACTAATGAGGCTCAAGGATGAGACCAAAGATGGGGAGGGGGTTGGGACAAGGTGAAGCTCAGGAACGAAGTGAGAATGTCTTCATAATAATAAAAAAGGGTGGTATGGTTACATTATAGGCTATATGAGCATATCTTTGAATCAAAATGGTCACATTAAAATGACATATGCCACAAAGGAACTTTCTGTGTGATGGAAATGATATTGATATAAGATGTGATATACGTGAGGTCCATCCATTGGTCAAGATTTGTGCATTTCAGTGCTATAAATTACACCTTTAAAAACTATAAAATGAGAATAATGATAATCACATGGGTGGAGAGATACAAAGAATGATAATGCTGACAACTGTTGAAGGTGGGTTCTGGGTATATGAGGGTTCATTATACTATTCTGTTTATATATCATAGATGTAAGTTTTCTAAATGTCACATACTCATCTCCCATACAACTCACGCTCAATCATCATATCCTTTATGACTTTAGCATCTACAACAGAGCTTCTAACACTCCAATTTCAATATTAACCACAGGTTTTCTGACAGCCCAAGAAAAGCTCTAATTCAGTCTAGCCATACAAATACTCCATTTCACAAGCACTCTTCTCTAAGAGCTAAGCTTTAAAAGACATTTCTTATTGAGTACTATCTTCCCATATTTCCAGCTTCTTGCTGGTACTATGTTCCTGCTTTTCACTTTGTAGCCTCCATTCCCAGATCACTGCCTTACCTATCCAATCTTGGCTGTGTGTTGCAGAAGTGGATACTTACTAAGGGCCTCCTATAAATGGTGTGAGAACAACAACAACAAAAAAAGCAAATGAGGCAAAAATTAATTAATTAATACAATAAAAACAGAGTTATCTTTTAACCTCTATTTCCTAGGAGAACATTTTTACAATTTGGGTTTCACCTTTTATCTTTCATGAAAGAAACTCCTTGGCCCAAGATTGCCAAAAATCCGCTTGTCTTCCAATTCAAGCATAGTTTAGTCCTGGTCTTCTAATACCTTTCTGTAGCTTTTTAAGCTACTGGCCAACCTTTCCCTTATAGCATCTGTTTACTCTTATTGATTTTCTTCCTCTCAGTCCTCTTTCTGCTTCATCCCAAGTTGGGCCTTCTCTTCTTTCTAAATAATAGTGCTGTCCAACAGAACTTTCTTCAGCTCTAAAAATGTTCTACATCTGTGCCGTCCCATATGATAGTCACCAGTCATATGTGGCTATTGAACATATGAAACAGGGCTCGTATACTTTTAATTATTATTTTTTTTGAAACAGAGTCTTGCTTTGTCACCTAGGCTTAGTGTAATGGTGCAATCTCAGTTCATTGCAGCCTCGACCCCTGGGCTCTAGCCATCCTTCCAAGACAGCCTCCTGAATAGCTGGGACCACAGCACATACCACCATATCCGGTTAATTTTGTTTAAAAACAAGGTTTCACCACGTTGTCCAAGCCGATTTTAAATTTACATAGCTATATGTGGCCAGTAGCTACTATACCAGAAATACAACTCTCTCTCATTCATTCCTGTGGCTTCAGTTATCACCTCTATATCCAAAGACTGACTCACAAATTTATACTGAACAAAGTAATCTGGATGAGTTCCACAAGCACCTCAAACTCTAAAATACAATCAATCACCTCCACCATCAACTCCTCCCTTACCTTATTCCAAACACCTTTGCCTACCCATAATATCCTTAGTTCTGTGAACAGAATTCATCATCTGAGTCATCTGAGCTTGAAGTCTTAAGTCATTTTTAACTCTCTATCTCTCATATCCAAGCAGATGTCTATTCCTCTTGACTTTACCTAACTGATATCCCTGCCTCCATTCCAATGTGTATAATAAGTGCCACATTCCTGCCAGGTATCATTCTTTCAAATGATTAACTTTGTAGTCTTGCTTTTTTCAAATATATTAATGATTCCCCACTGCCCACGAATAAAGTCTAAATTCCCTAGAGTAGCATCGCATTCAATGCTCTACACAATCTGGCCCCTAGCTATCTTTCTAGCCTTGCCTTCCACTTCTACCTCTTAAGCCGCCTACTCTCCAGCCCAAAGGGTTCCTTACCTTTCTCCTACACGTCCTGTCATAACGTTGTATGCATATCTATGCTCACGCTCTCCTATCCTCCTTATATATCCTGCTGACTCCTGTTTAAATCCTAACCATCCTTCATGGTTCATTCAAGTTCCACTTCTTCCATGACATTTCACAGATTCCCACTGTTCCCCACCAAAGATTAATCTCGATTTTTCTGAATTTCCATTGTACTCTTAAACTGTACTACATTTACAGCAATAATCAATTTCTACTTTGTTAGAAGTTGGTTATCTGCATTTACTATATCACAAGCTCTTTAAAGATCCATATATTTTAGATATCTTTCTAACCACAAACAGTAAAATGACCAGTATAAATTAGTTATATAATAAGTTATATCTACTACGATAATTTCATTTAAATTAGAGATCAATTCTTATTTGCAAAAGATTTTCAGTACCTCAAAAGTGGCCTAGGCTCTAAATTATCCATTATCAACGGCACACAAGTGCTTCGGAACACACAATTCCCCAAATTGTCCTAAGTATGAGCTGCCAAATACTGAAAAACAGCCTTCCTATTCTAGTCAAGTACTATCAATATAGTGAATAAAACTGAAGCTGATCTATTTTGTCTCCTATGAGAATACAGGAGATTTTCTATTTTAAATACAGCATTTTGTATCAACATAGGACACATATTTCAGGAGCTTGTGGGTTATAACTGATGCAGGTTTGATATGATTTAAGTAAGAGAAGTAGCAAATTACTCAATGATAATAACAGCTACCAATTGCTGAACACTTACGAGTATGTCCGACACTGTTCAAAGCACTTGACATGTATTATCTCATTTAGTTTTTATGAAACACGTATTATTATCACTCCCATTTTACATATTGTTTAGAAATTAGGTATAAAATGTAGATCACATAACTTTTAATAATATAACCAAACAAATGGATAAACGATGCACTTGTGATACAGCAATTATATAGAGGTTCTGGTCTAGAAGGCCAAAGGTATAGACCTGTTTTAGTTAACTAGATACAACCTCACTGATCTTCTATCTTCCCATTGATCATTACCTATCAGACCAGTTATAAGAATCAAACAAAATAATGGATGTGAAAACAAGCAAGAAGAGCAATGGCCTTGAAGTCAAGGAACCTGGAATCCAGCCTCTGCTCTGACCTCTACTACATGAGACCTTGTGTAAATAAAACCTACTGCTTCTTTGAGTCACATCCACTCTTTAGACAAGCACAGCGTACCTACGTATGTGCCAGATATTCTGCTAGGGTTAGGGATACAGAGTAAACATGACAGACAGGTTCTCCTCTCCTCACAGAACTCATAGCCTAGAGGGGGTTACAGACAAATAAAAAGGCAGTTATAATAGGATAGGCTAAGTGTTCAGAGAGGGGCGTATAAAGGAAAGGCACTGAATATAGACTTCAGAGTCAAGGGATATTTCCCAAAAGAAAATTACTTCCAAGCTAAGATTAAAAGGATAAGAAGGAAGCAGGAAAGGAAATAGAGTTTCAGGCAAAAGGAACAAGGTTCAAAGACCTGGGCACAGGGCAAGCGTTAACAGGAGATTCTAGAGGAGTAAAGAGGATTTTCATAAAACATACTGAGAGATCTTTTTGTATAACTTTTTACAACTGCATGTACCACTAAAATTATCTCAATAAAAATTTTAATCAAAGAAAACATATATGAGAGTACCTTACATATGAAGAGATGAACTTCGGCTGTTTCTGTTACTATTGATACTAATAATTGACTGTGTTAGGTATATTACTATAGAGAGCAAAGTTAGGGGTGTTTTTATAATGGAAATAGAACTAATAAGGACAGCTAGTAATTGTATTTCCATAGTTGGCCAAAATTTGGAGAAGCATGATTCGGTACCTTTCACATCTGGTCGATACTGTAGTCCATCATCTTTCTTTCCCAACAAACTAGTGTCATCTGTATCTATAAGAGAAAACGATTTTCAAATTAAGATATATACAATGGTTAAGTCATATCATGATACTCCCAATAGTTCCAAATTATTCCAAGTTCTTCTTAACCTCTGTCCACTTATCCTGTTCACGTTGTCTACCATTCTCTAAATGCCTCGAGGCATCCTAGGTGTAAGTGCTCTTTGCATGATGAATAGTCAATTTCATCTATACTTCAGCTCCAGTGTCACCTCCTTTAAAAACTCTTTCCTATGCAAACTAAAACAACATACTCTGAGAATAAAGGGTTAACCCTTTCTTTCTCTAAAGGACAATTGCCTCAAGATGTACCTTCTCCTGCCACTGTTTCCCTGGAAACATCAGATTAAGATAAATGGGGAATCTCAGCTGTGTTATGAAACACTTACTATAAAAAATGACCCCTGATTTGAGCACTGCACCTGGACTGAGAAGACTATAAATTAGCCTTAACCACGTGTTTAGAAGCACAAGCTTCCCAATATTAGTTGGGGAGGCAAAGAAAAGACATAATTAGGTATGTGGATGAAAAATTACAGAGGGGACTAAGACAAAACTTAAGGACCAATCACTCCAAAAGATGTATTTTAATTAAACTCTCAAGCTTGACTGATATGGTTTGGGTCTGTGTCCCCACCCAAATATCATGTCTAATTATAATCCCCAATGTTGGAAAAGGGGCCTTGTGGAAGGTGACTAGATCGTAGGGGCAGATTTCCCTCTTGCTGTTCTCATAATAGTGAGTGAGTTCTCATAAGAACTTCTGTTGTAAACAACAAAAGCGCATGGCACCTCTCCCTTCACTTTCTCTTCCTCCTTCTCTGGCCATGTAAGATGTTCCTCTTTGCCATCCACCATGATTGTAAGATTCCTGAGGCCTCTCAGCCATGCTTCTGGTACAGGCTGTGGAACTGTAAGCCAATTATACCTCTTTTCTTTATAAATTACTCAGTCTCAGGTAGTTGTTTACAGCAATGTGAGAACAGACTAATACACTGACCAGCTGCTCTGAACTTGAAATTCCAAAGAATACCATTGAAATATGCATCTTTCCTCAGAGAACATAGCCCTTCTCTAAGTTAGTCTTCCCACCCAAGCTCTAAATGCCAACCTATTGGGGTGGAGGGACCATACTTCAAGATAAAGGCTAAGTGGGACATCTACCCCCAAGGGATCCCTGTCAGCAAATGGTGTTCCTCTATCATGCCCATGCTCAACTTCTACCTAGAAATTGTCTGATGAGCTTCTTGGGTATTCTTTGGTAGTTTAGACCAGAGGTACTGCAATCAACTGTGTAGTGTGTCACAAATAATTTGTTTTCTATACAAAGTACCAAATTTCGGCTTACAACCTTTTCCCCTTAGCTCAGATAAAAGCAAAATATCCTTTAATAAGTCTAAAAAGGGAGGAAGTGGGGAACTAGTAAGCAAGAAAGATGTACAATTCTAGTCCATGAGAATGCACCAGGCCCACATATGTAACTGAGGAAATGATCTGTCTTCCCAGCTCATCTGAGTATTACTAAGGAAAGAAGATTGAAAACCTCTGGCTTTAGAGACTGAATATTTCTAAAAGGGGTGGAAAAGAAAAACTCCCTTCTTATATGGTATCATGGTTTCTAAGCTAAAACATAAAGTAGGAAGGGCAAAAAGAATTTTAAGCTAAAACCAATAATTTTTCTTTGCATTCTCTAACTTCACACCAAAATCTGTAATCGTACATAATATGTACAGGGAAAAATGACACAGATAATGGGAAAACAAAGTAAACTATTATGCTCTATAAAAAGAGGTTTAACAAATATACGGCAATAACATAGTTTTACTGTAATTAAAATAAGTTATCTAACTCTTAAACAGCTATATTCATTCTAAATTTGAGATGACCTTAGAACTATAAATAATACTCATAATTTCATGTTAGGATCAGCTAGCAATGAAGAACTAAATAAAAACCAAGAAGCATGGTTTGTGTCTTGAGAAGATGAGAATAAATTTTTTAAAATTCTAAATTAGTAATAAAAATAAATTCTGAAATATGAATAAAAGAAAATAAATCTTCAAGGATTTCTCATTTTACAAATTTGAAATACTACCAAATGTACAAATAAGATTATATGAATACAATAATAAAGACAGTCTCTGAATAAATAAAATGGATTTTACCTGTACAATGGCCAAGATGCCTTATATCAATTTGTTCTTGCTTTATACAAGATGCTTCTCGAACAAAACAGGGATTATTATAGGAACTTCCATCAGAAGCACACACAGGATTAAAACTGTATCCACTGCAATCTATATTACATACACACCTGTTGGAAAAGGCAAAAATTACCTACATTTTATAACAAAAATATTTCACAATGCTGCAACAGCAAAAAAGACCAATTCTTTCTTCTGTTTTCTGTAACAGAGGTCAATATATTGTTTCAAGTCACTGGCGAAAGCTTAAGCAAAGTAAATACCTTAAAAAATTTATTTTAGGTGAGGATTTAGAGATAATTTCATCAAGATACTATGAATTCAGTGGTTTCTCTAGAATTTTCAAATCTAGATAAAGTAATCAGGAGATGTCAAATATCAATGACACTAATTAAAAAGCAAAATGGCATAGGGGAAAGAACACAGAATTATGAGTCAATAGTCATGAATCTAAATTCTACCCCTACTTATTATCAGATTTGTGTCCAAATTCTCTGTCTAACCCTTAGTTTACTGATTAGTAAAACAGAGGTAATAATAATGGCCAGGCATGGTGCCTCATGCCTGTAATCCCAACACTTCAGGAGGCCAAGGCCAGAGAATCACTTGAGCTCAGGAGTTCGAGACCAGCCTGGGCAACAAAGCAAGACCACATCTCTATAAAAAATTTAAAAAACCTAGCTAGGCATGGTGGTGTGCACCTGTAGTCTCCACTATATGGGAGGCTGAGGCAGGAGAATTGCTTAAGCCTAGGAGGTTGAGGCTGCCGTGAGCCATAATTGCACCACTGTACTTCAGCCTTGCGGACAGAGTGAGACCCTGTCTCAAATAAATAAATAACCTACCTTACCAAATAACTGGGAAGGTTAAAAACTATAATAGATACGAAATACATAAAACAGAAACCCTCAAAAGTGTTTTCTAGCTACATATCTACCTATGTAACTGAGTGTCCACTGAACACTGAGTGTGATACTACAGAGAAGGCCAAAGAAGTCCAAATCAAGGTCACATCCCTCAAGAATGGTAAAATCTAGTTGGGAATAGAGAAAAATAAATAAATTTATAGAAACTTTCCTGTGTATGGCAACACAAATGACTAGAAACCTTTACTAACCTTCCCGATAAAAACAACAAAAAATACTGGACAAACATTTTAAAACGTTCTCTTAAATACATTCATAAGTTGGTAAGAAAGCCAGGAATATTCAGGACAGAAGTTATAGGAACACAGGAACAGAGAAAGGTCAACTGAGCTCTCTAAAGCTGATTTTCACTTTGAAGGCATTTGCCAAACTGGGTAAATTTAATACCAGTTTTTTGGCTTTTCAGGCCTCATGTGGTTTCGCTGTGTCCTTACCCAAATTTCACCTTGAATTGTAGCTCCCACAATTCCCATGTGTCGTGGGAGGAACTTGGTTGGGGGGATGATTGAATTATGGGGGCAGGTCTTTCCTGCGCTGTTCTCATGACAGTGAATGAGTCTCATGAGATCTGATTATTTTAAAAATGGGAGTTTCTCTGTATAAGCTCTCATTTTGCCTGCTGCCATCCACATAAGATGCGACCTGCTCTTCCTTGCCTTCCACCATGATTGTGAGGCCTCCCCAGCCACGTGGAACTATGAGTCCAATTAAACCTCTTTCTTTTGCCCAGTCTGGTGTATATCTTTATCAGTAGTGTGAAAACAGACTAATACAAGGCTCTGGGAACAGGAGACAAAGAACACTGACCCACCTAAGGTAGGGAGTCTGGAGACCCTAGAAAAGCTGGATCTTTAAAATGTACATTATAAAGATCTGGAAATTAAAATATATGATGATAATGATAGCACGTAAGTTTGGAGGAATTGAAATTCAAATGTTTAAGGAGAACAGTGGCATTAAGGAAAATTAGATTGTGATAAGCTCCAAAAGAAGGTAAGAAAGGAGAAAGAAAAAGGAAAAGAAAAAAGTATAAAATAACAAAAAAATTAAAATATATATATCCCTCAGCATGAAGGTAAACTAGAAATGAGCTGTCATATTCCAAAGGGACGACTTAAATAATTAAAAAGAAAGGTTGCACCAAGGCCGGGCTCACACCTGTAATCCCAGCATTTTGGGAGGCGCCAAGGCAGGTGGATCACAAGGTCAGGAGTTCGAAACTAGCCTGGCCAAGATGGTGAAACCCCTTCTCTACTAAAAATACAAAAATTAGCTGGGCACAGTAGTGGGTGCCTAGAATCTCAGCTACACGGGAGGCTAAGGCAGGAGAATCGCTTGAACCTGGGAGGCGGAGGTTGCAGTGAGCCAAGATCTCACACCACTGCACTCTAGCCTGGGCAACAGAGCCAGAATCCATTTCGAAAAGGAAAAAAAAAAAAGGTGCACTGAGCCATAGCTTTGAAAAACAAAAATCATCTCCCCTGAGAACTCAAAGTCACAAGCCAGCCCTCACATAGATAATTACAACTTAAAATACTACTTGGTTGTTTTGAAAAATCCCAAACCCAGAATTAATTCTATGGGGTCAATGACTGAAAGAGGCTCTAGGCCAAGCTCGTCCAACCCACAGCCCAGGATGGCTTTGATTGCAGCCCAACACAAATTCATAAACTTTCTTAAAACATTATGAGGTTTTCTCGTGGGTTTTTTTTAATTTTAGTTCATCTATCATTAGTTTATTTCATGTGTGGCCCAAGACAATTATTCTTCTTCCAACGTGGCCCAGAGCAGCCAAAAGATTGGACACCCTTGCTGTAGGCAAATGACAGAAGCAAATGCAATCTTCTCTGAAGAAACTCAATTTTATCCTAGACCTCAATGATTTTCCACAGATACAGTTCTGAGAAAAATAAGCAGCTCAGCCCACAGAAACACATTCAGTCACATACCCACAACAGAAAGAGAAAACACCATAATGAGGAGAACAATTCAATTTTTAAAAGAACCAAACAGAACTTCCAGAAATAAACAATGTATTACTAGAGATAAGAAATGCAACCAGCAGGTTTAACAGCAGATTTGAGAAACCAAAGGAGAATTAGTGAATTGGAAGACAGGTCAGAGGAAAGTAACCAGACCACAGCAGAGAGTCAAAGACATGGTACATATTTTAAAAAGAGACGTGGAAGAATCAGAAGACAGTCAAATACATGGTGCATATTTTATAAAGAGACTGGAGGAGTCAGAAAATCTAACAAAAATCTGATTAGCATTCCAGGAGTTAAGAAAATGAGGCAGGAAAGTATTCTCAGCAACTTCTCTTCAAACTTTCTAAAACTAAAAAAGACACTTATCTAAATATCCAAGAAGCCCAATGAATACCAAACAGGATTACTAAAAATGGATCCACATACTGAAATATCATTGTGGAATTTTATAACAGATAAAGAATATTTTAAAAGCAGCCAGAAAGGATAGAAAGATTACCTTCAGAGAGTAAGAATAATAAGGAAAACTGACTTTTCAAAAGCAATACTGAAGTCAAATTGTTTATAGCTAAAAGTAAAATAGTACCTGTTATATGCTAAGGTAGAACAGAATTCTATTTAAGACAAATCTTTTGAGAATAAGGGTAAAATAAAAGTAACTTGGAAGGAGTAAACACTTACAAAATTTGTCACCTGCTGACTGTCAAAAATTCTAAAGGCAGTAGAAAAATGATCCTTTAAGGAAAGTCTGAGATGCAAATACAAATGAAGAACAAAGGTCTAAATACATGAGTAACATTAACAAAACACCAGTCATATAAGAGCAACAGTGCTCTGTGTGTTTAAATTTTTTTAAGCTGGAAATTAAAATGCATGATGATAATGATAGCACACAAGTTAAGAGGAATTGAAATTCAAGTATTTAAGGAGAACAGTGACATTAAGGAAATTTAGATTGTGATAAGCTCCAAAAGAAGACAAGAAAGAAAGAAAAAGGAAAAGCAAGACAAAAGTACAAAATCAGAAAAAAATTAAAATAGATCAGTATTTATATTTAAGTGGACTAAATTTTCCACTTAAATAACAAAGGTAGTTAGATAAAAATACAAAAGCCAGCTATATGTTCCTTGTAAGATACATGTTAAAATGATGATACCAAAAGTTGAAAATAATAGGAGAGTGAAAGAGATATATCACCCTTGGTATAGAAGAAATCTGGTATGGTTATATTTAATATCAGATATAAAAGACTTTAGGGCAAAAAGGATTATAGAAAATAAAGAAAGTCCCTTCATAATAATATTTTATCCAGCAGGATAATATAATAATTCTAAACATTTTAAGATAGTCTCAAAATCTATAAAGTGAAAATTGATAAAACCACAATAAGAAACTGCCAAATCTGATCAGGCACGGTGGCTCATGCTTGTAATCCCAGCACTTTGGGAGGCTGAGGTGGGTGGGTCATGAGATCAGGAATTTGAGACCAGCCTGATCAACACAGTGAAACCCTGCCTCTACTAACTAAATACACAAAAAATTAGTTGAGTGTGGTTTCAGGCACCTATAATCCCAGCTACTTGGGAGGATGAGGCAAGAGAATCACTTGAACCTAGGAGGGGGAGGTTGCAGTGAGCCAAGAATGGGCCACTGCACTCCAGCCTGGGTGACAGTGTGAGACTCTGTCTGAAACAGAAGAATAAATTGCCAAATCCACCATGACAGATTTTAACATACCTCTCTCAGCAACTCATATACCAAGCAGATAATTATCAGCAAAACTGAAATCTTTACAGATAAGATGACTTGATGCTGGGATTTGCTTTAAATACTTCCCAAAAAAGGTAAGGAAGGAAAAAAAGATGTAACAGAATTAGATTTCTGAAGATGAATAAATGGGGAGGGGTCCACCATTTTTCTCCTCTTTTGTTTGAAGATTTCCTTTATTCATGATGAATTAAAAACCTAAATGTGAAAGTCAAAAACTATTAAAGATTTAGGAGAGCAAATGTAAGACTGAGAATTTGAAATAGGGAATGCCCCATAAACAGAATAAGAAGACATGCTACAAACAAAAAGATAATTATAGCCCATATAATCAACAAAGTAGTATCCAGAATACATAAATACAAGTCAATTTTTTAAAAAATATATGTAACCAATGGGAAAGGGGAGCAAAGAAATAAATAGAAATAACAGAGGAAACATACAAGAACAACATATGTGAAAAGATATTCAACCTCATTAAGAATCAGAAAAATTAAAATTAAAATCATAATGAGATACCATCCACACTCACAAAATTGGCAAAAATCAAAAACAAGGACAAAACCCAAGTACTGGCAAGGATGAGGAGCTAAGGGAACTCTCATACTCTGCTGGTGGGAAAGCATGCCAGGACAGCAACTTTGGAAAACAGGCATTCTGATGAAAAACTAGACTAGCACATGCCCAACAATTTCACTGCTAGGCAAGGCCTTGAAAATCTCCTACATGTAGGCTGGGCACAATGGCTCATGCCTGTAATCCCAGCACTTTTGGAGGCCGAGGCAGGCAGATCAGTTGCGGTCAGGAGTTCAAGACCTGGCCAACATAATGAAACCCCATCTCGACTAAAAATATAAAAATTAGCCAGGCATGGTGGCAGGTCCCTGTAATCCAGCTACTCAAGAGGCTGTGAGGCATGAGAATCACTTGAACCTGGGAGGTGGAGGTTTCAGTGAGTAGAGATTGAGCCACTGCACTCCAGCCTGGGCAACAGAGCAAGACTCTGTCTAAAAAAAAAAAAGAGAGAGAGAGAGAGAAAATTTCCTACACACATACCAGAAAATGTGTAAGAATGTTCACAGCAGTATTATTCATGAGAACAAAAGACTGGAATAATCCAAATGACCAACAGTAAAATGGACTGTAAAAGAATGTGGTACAGGCAAACAATCAAATTCAACAAGCAGTGAAACTGAATTAACTACAGCTATGTGCATCAACATAAACGAATCTCAAAAACATAATGCTATGCAAAAGAAGATCAAGAAGAATACATGTAGCATGATTCCATTTATACAAAATACAAAAGCAATCGAAAGCCAGATTATAGATTATTAAGGGATCTATCACATGTGATAAAACTATAAAGAAAGCAAGGGAATAATTTCTGCAAAGTGCAGTATACCATGTGGCTGAGAGAAAGATGCAATTAAAGAGGGACGTGGGGGGCCCTGAAGTACAGTCAGCCTTCTATATCCTCAGGGCGGACTGTAGGACTTTGAGCATCCTTGGATTTTGCTATCTGTTGGGGGTATCAGACCAGTTTTCCACAAATACTGACAAATGACTGTTCTGCTAAAATTCTGTTTCTTGCCTTGGGAGGTAGATTCACAAAAGCTCATTTCATTTTTGCACATTAAACCAAATGTGTAAGTTTTAGCTTTCATACACTTTTGAATATATATTTTATCATTTAAAAATTAAGGCAGCAGAAAACAATTTCAAATCCATAAGAATATTCACTAAAGTCAAAAAATATATATTGTACCAAAAATTTAATTTCTGGAAAACAAGAGGTGAAAGAACCAAAGAATGTATTGGAAAGTTAGTTAATCACAGAAGGTGAGTTCAGATAAAAGTTTTGGAGAAGATGGCCGATCACTAGCAGCTCAGGATTGCAGCTCCCAGTAAAAGCGCAGAGACCCAGTGGACGCCACACTTACCGATAAATTTTTGCTGCCCACGGACCAGGACATTCCTAGCGGAGGAGCCCCACGGGTCGCCAGCGCGACCCTTTCGGCTGGCGCGGCTTTTTTGCCGGCGCCTCGGCTCGGCGGCTCTTGGTGCGGAGTAAACGGGACTGAGTCTCCTTTTGGATGATGTTTGGCGCTCTGGGAAGTCAGAGCAGTCCATCCAGCTGACTGAAAAAGGGACTGAGAAGCCAGACCGGAGACCCTCAGGCAGAAAAGCACCACGAATTTCAACGCTGCTGTTTTAGCTAGCGTTGCGAGTTGCACAGTGAAAAGTACATAGATTCCGGAGCTGGGAATTAACAAGCTGGACGTCCACTCAGAGACCTAATTTGAAAGTGGGTAATTACAAAGACGACAGATGGATAAAACCATAAAGATGCCAAGAAGCCACCGTAAAAAAACTGAGAACACTCA
>PVKP010031377.1:0-27016 GCA_004027715.1 Plecturocebus donacophilus | reverse complement strand
GCTTGTAATGCGTAATGAGAATTTTCACATTGTCTTTGAGAATAAACACTATTTTAGGTTATTACTGATATTTCAGTTTGTGAACTGATAATTCAGTTTGTGAATTTTACCCAATTTTATAAATTCACTTTTCTTACTAGGGCCTCTGTGTTTGAATTAAGAATGGTTATGTTTCTACTTAATAGTTTCTTTATTCAAAACAAACACACTACATTATGATTTTAAAATGCTATTAACATATTTTTCTGTGCTAAAAAAATTTTTTAAAAAAATACTTATTTAAGTGGGCTAACTCATTTAGAATTTGTAAAATAAGGCAAAACCCTAGGAGAAAGTTTACCTGTGAAAGGAGTCTCTTATGTAAATCAATAGTGTAATTATGATTCAATAAATTATATAAACTCCTTTTTTTTGAACAGGAAGTAAATGTATTGATATTTAAAGAGAGAGAGAAACAGGAGGAGAGAGAAAGAAACAGCTAACTCTCACACTGAGTGAGAGAATCCAGAAAGATGGAATCCAGGAGAGGAAAGCAGCTTCCACGCTGAGTGGAAGGGAATAGAGAGAGAGATGGAGTTTAGGAGGGGAAGACAGGCTTCCTCGAGAGAGTGTGGAAGGGGACTCCAGAGGGGAAGAACAGGAGAGAGAAAAACAGCTTCCACGAAGGGAGTGTTTGTAGAAGGGGACCCAAACATGGAGTCCC
This sequence comes from Plecturocebus donacophilus, assembly GCA_004027715.1. Taxonomy (NCBI): domain Eukaryota; kingdom Metazoa; phylum Chordata; class Mammalia; order Primates; family Pitheciidae; genus Plecturocebus; species Plecturocebus donacophilus. The sequence goes on along the minus strand of PVKP010031377.1, from coordinate 26,313 downwards.
AAATTATATAAACTCCTAATGAGCACTATCAATTCTTCGTTTGCTAAAAACTATTGATATTCTACTTTTAAATTACTCTCACTTGTATTGTTCCCCTGAGGACTTAATTATCAGTTTAGATCACTTAAATTTGAATTATCATTCTGTTCTTAGGAAAAATATATTTAAAGAAGTAATGAGTTATTATGCTAGATTTTTCATTACTTTTATTTGGCATTGCTTTTAATGTGCGTGATTTACAAAGATATAACTATGAGATCCCATTTTCTATAATTTTTTAGTGATTCCATACATTTCTGAGTTTACAGTTTTTGTTTCTTTTTTTTTACAAATTGTGGCTCCAAAAATGCAAGGCGTAAGTAAGTATGCTTTTCTAATGAGTCAATTATGGAAACACATCAAAATAATCTGAAACTAAAAGTTAATTTTCAAAAGAAATTTAATATACAGAATTTATAGGAATTCTAGACATATTCAATATCATGATGCTAGAAGAATGTCTTACCAATTAATATTACTGGATTTATTGTTGTGTATCAAGTTGTAACAGATACCTTAATTACCTACCAGATAGGATCATTCCTGTATCCATTCCAAAAGAACTCTGATTTTATTCAGGTCTCCACCCACGCAATTTGACGGTAGTCTTCAGTAAAGAGATGAGACTATTCCTTATCACAGGAAATAAATCATACTTTAGTTTATTTATATGCTTCCATACCACTTGACATTTACAGGTTTAAGTATATACATGAGTTGCAGCTTGAACCAATTAAACATCGAGTAAGTTTTTCTTGCCAATGAAAAAGGTTCACTTAATAACTAAATGCTTGAGCATTTATATACATATAATGTAAAATGTAGAATGCCCACTGATTCATTTATGATTTCATGTGTATTAGAATGTGTTTAGTAAGGTCTTATAAGACTGAATGAACTTTGGATATGAAATAATATACCAAATATGGTAACACATGGTAGCACATGGAAAAATTTTAGTTGAATGAATAAGGCATTCACAGAAATACATAATTATTATTTATCCTCCCACTTCAGGAAGATTTTAATCCTAGCATTAAATGTAACATTGTTTTCTATAAAATAAAACCTCAGTTTCTAAGAAGTTATTTGATGAGAAAATTTGAAGAAAAAAATTTTAACTGTACAAGCAGTTAATTAGAACTTTGTCAAATAACATTGTCTTTAGTTCCCAGAAATCCAATACATTATGCTCAGTGAACTGTAACACCTGAGTTTTAAAGTAGAATATTTTTACAAAAATAACAGGCTTCTGGGATAATATCTCCTCCTTGAGAATTTCTTATGTAGAAAAAATTAATAATACACTATTGAAAAACAATTTTTCCAAAATTATATTTAAAAGATGATTGCTTAGTAAATACATTTTAGAGTTATGTCAAGGAATAAATAGAGGAAATATTTTATTTCAAAGAGAAGAATGTCTATTATGGCAAACAACAAACCTGAAATAAATAAAATGCGACACTTCGTCTATGAAGTCTCGTGAACCTAGAGAACAATGGTTATTTTAGTGTCTTAGAGAAGTTTAGGAAGTTTGGATTTGAGTTCAAACTTTAATTTGAACTTATGATGTCTTTGAACTTATAACGATTTCAAGACATCTTACAACATCTTGAAATCGTTTGGAATAAACATTGAAAACCTTCTTTGAAAGTTTAATCAAAGGAGAAAGAATTTGAGTACCAAGAGAATGGAAAGGTAAACTTCTGTTACCTAAAATGGCTTCAATTGCCTTGAGCCATTTTAAAAATAAACAAGCTTACTGATATAGAGGGAAAATTCTAGGTTGTGAATATAATTAAAAAAGAGAAAAAGAAAGTCATTTATCATATTATTTACTTCCTCCATTTAGAAAAGGGAGTAAACATTTATTGATTATGCAATGTCAGGCACTATGCATTCAACACACACTATAACATTAGTTCTTCCCAAAAGCCATTTGAAGTAGTTTTTCTTTTTCTTTCCTTTTTTTTTTCTTTCTTTTTTTTTTTTTAGAGACGAAGTCTTGCTCTGTCGCCCAGGCTGGAGTGCAGTGGCGTGATCTCTGTTCACTGCAACCCAGGCTGGAGTGGAGTGTGGTGGCATGATCTCGGTTCACTACAACCTCTGCCTCCTGGGTTCAAGCGATACTCCTGCCTCAACTTCCCAAGCAGCTGGGATTACCGGCGTGGGTCACCACGCCCAGCTAAGATTTGTATTTTTCAGTAGAGATGGGTTTTCAGTATATGTTAGCCAGGCTGGTCTCAAACTCCTGATCTCAGGTGATCCAGCCTCCTCCTCATCCCAAAGTGCTGGGATTATAGGCATGAGCTACCATGCCTGGCCTGAGGTAATTTTTTATATCCATTTCAGAGAGATTTGTAAGTAATTTACACAAGATTTTACAGTTCCTAGGTGGCAGAATCTAGACTTACATTTAGACCTGATCCAAAAACTGTATTTTCCTAGCTTTATTAGGATGTTAACAATACAATTACCTCTTCAATATGCTTAGGAATTCATTTGTATTTATATGTAAAACCAAGTAAACAAACAAATAAACCCTACAATTGCCAACAAACTACCTTTAATGTAAGAATTTCAAATGCTGTGCTAAATTATCCTCACTAACTGTTCTTCTGGCTCCACTGTGGTCACATGGCTACAGAATATTCTATATCTCTCTTTCTCTTCCAGCTGCTTCCTAGTGGCCACACAGGGACCATCCTATCCATAGGTTATAATTGCTTTTTAAAATCTAGACATTTCCTAGGAGCTGATGAGATGTTAGAAGAGGTGACATTAACATGAAAAAATTGGTATGGGTAGATTTCTGAGATATTCTATCCAGATTTATGAATTTTAAATTATAATTTAGTTAAATTTTGTAGTTGACACACATATAATTCCATTAATAAACTCTGAGTTATTGATTTTCATTTATGACTCATGGTTTTCATTTTTTGCTCTTTGTTTTTTTGTTTCTGTTTTTTTTTTTCTTTTGAGATGGAGTTTTGCTTTTGTTGCCCAGGCTGGAATGCAATTGCGTGGTCTTGGCTCACTGCAACATCTGCCTCCTGGGTTCAAGTGATTCTCTTGCCTCAGCTTCCCAAGTAACTAGGATTACAGGCATGACCCATCATGCTTGGCTAATTTTATATTATTAGTAGAGATGGGATTTCGCCATGTTGGCCAGGCTGGTCTCGAACTCCTGACCTCAGATGATCCACCCGCCTTGGCCTCCCAAAGCACTGAGATTACAGGCATGAGCCACCACAGCAGGCCTCATGATTTTCATCTTTAACAAAGAAATACACAATATTTAAAGAAATTTTAAAAGCATAATTTTAAAACAGAGGAAAAGGCACCCACAGCCTTTCTCTAAACAGGTTTTTTTTTTTTTTCCTTTATAAGGTTAGATTTTTTTTTTGGTGTCTAACTTTGCATTGTAAAATTTAGTCATTATTTACATTGCTCCATAATATTCCGTCATATGGTTTTGCTGTAGAACTGACACTGAGTTGGTATGCCCATTGTAAAAACATTTCAATCATTTAAAACTAACAGCTGTTTGGATTGGGCCAGAATCTCTTCCAGTTTCCTTGAGTCAACAATGCCTTAATGGTTTCTATATATTTTTCAAAATATTACCTATAGATAGTTCATTCTTTATCTACTTATGTTGCACATTAGAGCTATTATGTAATTTTGGCTTTTTAAAATATATCATTGTAATTAATATTCTTGTCCATTAATCTCTTTGAATTTTTTTGTTCTCTAGTTGACATCTTATGACTAATCAATAGGTGTGTAAACTATGTCGATTTTCCTTGGTTGTAAAAAAAGTAAAGAATCTTTACAGTATACATTGTCTTTATGAAAGGAAATTCTATTTGAAGAAATAATTTAAAAAATCGATTTTGCTTTTAATAGGCAAGATGAAGAATTAATGCCACTGTATACTAAACATCTTAATTTTGACGTAAAATGAAAATTATTCTAGCTATATGTTTCTAGATAGATATGGAGCAACCACAAGTTCATAAAAAATTTGTGAATTTTAAGTCATATTTTGGACTTTCATTAACTCATATGGAGTCATAAATCCTTAATTAATAACAGATATATCATCATCTCATTTACTTATCTATCTCAGTATACTTATCTATCAGGGATCAGCATAAAACACATAGTATGTTGAATTGGATAAATTATGAGAGCTAATAAGCAATATTCAAAGTTGTGGGTAGGGGTAAGGGAAACTAATAAATACCATGATGCAGATGGCTCCTGGCTCTGGGGAAAATAGAAAGACATTGCCTACCACTAGGCCTAAAAAAGTTAAAATGTGAGGGAGCAAATACTAGATCCTGGAAATAGAGTAGCTGTAGGAGAGGCCACCCAACTGGAGCTGTGACCTTTGAAAAACAAATACAGCCATTTACAACTTGAGCTCTTACAGGGAAGGAGCACTAGAGAGGATACAGCCTTCACACACCTTTGAAAAGCACTCAAGCACTCAAGTTATATGTGTGTAGTGCCATGCCCCTTAAGAGAAGAGCTTGGATTTGCCCTAGGTTGTGGTTATACTAAGCTTCTCACAATTTTTATACCACATCCAATGACAGCAGGCCCGTTCAAGCGGAATTGTTTTGCACCACGAAAAACTATACATCAAAGAAAGTTAGCAACTTGCTCCTAGGTATACCACCAGCAGATAGTGTACACTAAGATTCAAATACAGTTTTATCTGATTCCAAATCCCGTATTAACCAATATGATTCGGTATATTTATATACAATGCAGACAACAGCGATTTTAATGGCATTGTCAATATTCTTTGATAGATAAGCCCCAGTCTTGTGATATTTAAAAAGTTATTATAGATGTTGAGGCTTAGTTTTCTCTTCCACTAAACTGGGATGAATCTTTTTGTACGGAACAAATACATATATTCTGTCCTATCTGTGAAAGATTCAATTATGTGTTACAGTCCAAATATACTGTATTATGTTACAGGTAAAATCATACTAGCATACCAGAGTAAATAACTAGGTAAGTTCCTCTTAGTGACAATAAAAAATTATATTGCTCAGATGGTGCTGTCCAATAGAACTTTCTGCAATAGAAATGTTCTGTATCTATCATGATCAATATAGTAGCCAATAGCCATCTGTGACTATTGAGCCCTTAAAATGTTACTAGTGGGGCTGAGAATGGTGGCTCACGCCTGTAATCCCAAAACTTTGGGAGGCTGAGTGGACAGATCACCTGAGGTCAGGAGTTTGAGACCAGCCTCGCCAATATGATGAAACTCCCTCTCTACTAAAAATACAGACATTAGCCGAGCATGGTGGCACATGCTTGTAATCTCAGCTACTTGGGAGGCTGAGGCAGGAGAGTCACTTGAGCCTGGGAGACAGAGGTTGCAGTGAGACCAGATTGCACACTGCCTCCCAGCCTGGGTTTCAGAGTGAGATTGCATCTGAAAACAAAACAAGCAAACAAAGAAACAAACAAAAAACATGTATTCACATATAGATACTGTTTTGGACACACTTGGTTAGAAGACAGTAGAGGTGACAATATAAAAATTTTGAATACTTAATATCTAATTAGCACCCCGATGTAAATTTCACCGATCACTGTCATAGTATTAATTCTACAGTAACATCTGAATCACCAACACATTTCCATATCCCTCGCACAGGTATTGTGGAGGAGATATCAAAGATGGTAATCGCAGAGCATAGACTTTTAGATGTTTGGTAATGAAATGGGACTGGACCTATTTGAGATTGTTTCACCACTTTAAACCAGAGATTGGTTATATAGAGCTTTATTATTATTTTTTTTCTGCTTCTAACCAGATCAGTATAGAATGCTTGTGTTATTGCATAAGGAAAGTTTTTAAAGGGATTCTTAAAAAATACTGTATTTTCCTAGCATATCTCTGAGGTGATAAAAGTCTAAGAATCATAGTTTATGTGTTTTATTCAGATCCAGCTCATTCTCTCAACTGTTTAAGATTCTTAAGATCAGATATTATTTTTTACATTCTGGAGGATCCTTATAACCCATAAAGCTATGCTGAGACCAAACTAGATAATTTCTTGTAATTTTGGCTCTGTTAGCAAACACACACTTGTTAATTTTTATGATAGTGAAATTTTGAAAATTCTAGACATTATAATTTACTTATGAATCATTCTGTTTGTTATTCCCAGATGCCCTTGGCTAAGGCAGCTCAGAAGGGATATATGTGGCTTGCAGTTTGTGTGGTTACATGGTTTGTCGTTAACTTTCCCTTTTACCTAAAGAAATACTGTCCGCTTGGCTAGGTATCGTGGGGCAGACGCTGGGGCAAGTGGATCGCTTGAGACCAGCAGTTTGAGACCAGCCTGGCCCATATAGTGAAACCCCATCTCTACTAAAAATACAAACAATTAGCCAGGCGTGGTGGTGCATGCTTGTAATCCCAGCTACTTTGGGAGGCTGAGGCAGGAGAATCCTTTAATCCAGGAGGCAGAGCTTGCAGTGAGCCGAGATCATGCCATTACACTCTAGCCTGGGTGACAAAAGGAAAACTCGGTCTCAAAAAATAAAATATTGTGCCCAAAATATAGCATCGCTTCAAACAGATCACATTATCTCTTTGAAACATTTTAACTTATAGATGTAAAAATATATATTACAGAAACATTGAGAAACACAACTTTAGTTTACCTAAAATCTCCAGAGCCAGAGAACAGATTAAAATATGCATTCACAAAGATATTTTTTTAATCATCTCTTTATTTTACATCACTCAAAAATTCTGGAATAAGTTGTGTTTGAATTAGTACTCTTAAGGGACACCATAAACTTGAAGTTGCTAAAATAGCTTACAGATTAATATTAGATTTCCATTATCTATCCTGTCTTCTCTTTTGTATATCATGTAAATATATTAGATAAATAAATTGTGATTGATTTCTAACAATTTTTATGCATTTTAAGATGGCTTAGAAAACATTTAGTGCAGAAGCTGGAACTGTTACTCATATCAAGCATTCTCCTTTTAATATAAGAAGACAAAACTTCTGAAATGAGGCAAATTTAAAATATGACAGCTTTATGTTCTAGAGGTAGTGCAAATAGCCCCCAAATCTACTGATACATGAGTTTGTACACTACAGACAAGAGAATTAAAAAGAAAGTTTGCAATTCATTGCACTTCCACTCTTCATTCTTGATATAAATAGAAGGTAAATTAGTGAACTTCCTGTAAACACAACATGAACAATGACTAATATTGATAGTCTACTTTTAGGTTCCCTTGAAATTGTTCTGCTTGTCTGATAAAACCATAATAAGAGACATAAAATGATTGTTTTAGTATGGTGAGTGAATTGTACATGAAAAATTGCATTCCTATAAAAGGCTGATCTATCAATGCTAACATTTATGTTGTTCACTATTTCTGTGTACTCATAACACCCATGTGAGTGTTGCTTCATTTGGCAGAAGTAATGGAATTTTAAAAAGCAATTGCATGAGCAAATATATCCATTTTCCATATGTACATATTTGCAATTTAGCAAGTCATTTGCTTTTGTTTAAATATTCAAAACGTTGTCGTATGTGTGGTTCACATTAAGATTTTATATATTTTAAAAATTATAACCATGTATTGATATATTTGTATATTTGTATACAGAGCAAAGCTTGAAATAGCAAAAGGTAATTACATGCATATTGTATATACTACTTTGTATTAAATATGTAGGTTATTGATCTTTAAAACCAAATTGATTTTTGTAATAAAGAATACAAAATTAGATTATGATTTATTCCTTTTAAATATTTTTGCAATTTAAATATCTTGGCTACCTCTTTGTTTTTTCTTTGTTTGTTTTTGTTTTATGAGATGGGGTCTCGCTCTGTCATGAGGCTGGGGTGCAGTGGTGCCATCTCAGCTCACTGTAACCTTCACCTCCCGAGTTCAAGTGTTCTTCCTGCCTCAGCCTCCTGAGTAGCTGGGATTACAGGTGTGTACCACTCCGCCTAATTTTTGTATTTTTAGTAGAGACAGGGTTTCACCGTGTTGGCCAGGATGGTCTCAATCTCTTGACCTTGTGATCTGCGTGCCTCGGCCTCCCAAAGTGCTGGGATTACAGGCATGATCCACAGCGCTCGGCCTTGGCTACTTCTGTAATCTAAAATCTGTCTTATTTATCTCAAAATGCCCTTCATCCCAACTACACAAAATTTCTTGCCCTTCCTTCTTTCCTTTCTTTCCTTCTTCCCTTCCTTCCTTCTTTTCTTTCCTTCCTTCCTTCCTTCCTTTGTTCCTTTGCTCCTTCCCTCCCTCCCTCCCTCTTTTCTTTCTTTCTTGTCTTTCTTCTTTCTTTCTTTCTTCTTTCTTTCTCTTTCTTTCTTTCTTTTCTTTTTCTTTCTTTCTTAGTCTTGCTCTGTCACCCAGGCTGGAGTGCAATGGTGCAATCTCAGCTCACTGCACCTTCCACCTCCTGGGTTCAAGTGATTCTCCATCCTGAGCCTCCCGAGTAGCTGGGATTAGAGGCAACCACCACCATGCCCGGCTAATTTTTTGTATTTTTACTAGAGACAGGATTTCACCATGTTGGCCAGGCTGGTCTCAAACTCCTGACCTCAGGTGATTCACCTACCTTGGCCTCCCAAAGTGTTGGGATTCCAGGCATGAGCCACTGCTCCCAGCCTTCTTGCTCTTTCCTAAATATATTCTGCGATTTTATATAGCACACACATATTTCTGTGTCTGGGACACCCTTCCTCCCTATATCTACTCCTTGCTATTTCTCCTAGCCTAATTTAGATCCTTTTTTCTATGTTTCTCTTGCTTTTCTATCTTGAGATTTGTCAGGTCATGCTGACACTATTTTGCCTTGTCTTTCTCAAAAGACTGTAAGTTCATTGATGGCAGAACTTAAGTGTATATTAGTATCTCCCAGAACTTACTCAGAGCCTGGCATAGAGTAACATTAAAGTCAGTGTTGTTGAATGAATGAAGAAATGAATAGAATGATAACTGCCTTCTATAGGTGATTATGTGTATACAAAAAGTCATATGATTAATCCTTCTATGAGCAAATGATGGTTAAGATTACAATTAAATCTGAATGTGAGGATTGTACTGCAGAAAAAAATAATTTAACACATTTTCAATATTTATGTCACAAAAGCAACCCATCATCATGCAATCAGAATCTGCAAACATTTGTTTTAAGGTGTGTATAAACTCATGGCAAATTTATGTTGCATTAGTCTTTTAATGTTCTGAACTTTCATAAAAAAATCAACATAGTATTTAAAATCTATTGCGAAATATATTGAAGTTTCATTGATTTTATTAAAATATTCAGTGCTTTATTTCATATCAATGCAATATAATCAAATCTGAAAACTAATCAAGATTATGGGATAGTTGATTATGTCTTAGTTATTATTTGCACTTTTCCATAGCCAACATGCAATAAAGGTTTGGTTCTAGATAACTTTTCCTGTTTTGCACCATTTCGATCAAAACATACTACAATTGAGTAAAACAATCTGAACTAGCCTTTTATAATACATGAATTCCAAGACTGTACTAACTACCTTGTCTAGTTTTGTCTACTGTCTTCCACAATGATTTAGAGACATTTTCTAACAATAAAATGTGCAATCAAATTAATGAAAATGAGGAGATATATATATATATACACACACACACACACACACACACACACACACACACACACACACAATTGACTGGAGCCAAATATGTATGCAGATTTAAGGCCTGATGTTTTAGTTCACTCATTCCAATTTTAATTAAAAACAGTACATAAAAGGCACTAGTTGCTGGAGTATGATGAGAAAACCAAACAACAACAAGACAAAAACTGAAAGCGTGTTTCCTAGACTTGTGAAACTTACTGTCAATGGGGAAGAGGTACACTCAGTCAGAGAAATATTAATATTTACAATCTAAAGTAATATTTACATTATCTCTTTTCCTAAAGAGAATATCACAAGGATATCTTGTGCAGATAGTGATGTCATGGTGCATATGTATCAGGCAAAGACTCTGGGGCTGTGATCTAAAAGATAAATAGGAGTTAGCTAAGGGAGATGAAGGAAGCCTATTCTATTGGAGTAAAGAGCTTATGCAAAGCTCCTATTGTGGGAGGGAACAGAAAGGCCAGGGTAACCAAGAAGAAAATTACAGGTCGGGCGTTGTGGCTCACACCTGTAATCTCAACACTTTGGGAGGTGAGGTGGGTGGATCACCTGAGGCCAGGAGTTCGAGAACAGCCTGGCCAACATGGCAAAACCCCATCTCTACTAAAAACATAAAAATTGGCCCGGTGTGGTGGTGTGGGCCTGTAATCCTAGATACTTGGGAGGTTGAGGCTGAAGAATCACTTAAACCCAAGAGGTGAAGGTTGCAGTGAGCTGAGATTGCACCACTGCACTTCACACTGGGCAACAGAGCGAGACTCCATTTCAAATAAAATAAAATAAAATAAAATAGAAAATTACAGTACTACTAGAGGAGGAGAAACTACACAAAAACCACTTTATGCAAGGTCTTGCAGCCTGCAGTAAACATCCTGAGTTTGCATATCTGTCTTAAAAGCAGTAGTATGCTATTGAAGAATTGTAAGCAAAGGGTGTCTTGATCACATTCATGTGTCAATTTGTTCTTTATTGGTGAGGTTTTGAGAATGTATTGAAAGTAATGTAATCAAAGAAAAAGAGGTCAGTTGCATGGATTAAGGGTGTTGGCTAAGAAGATAAATAATTGATTCCTATGTTATTCTGGGACCCCTAGAAGCCAAAGAAAATGGAAAATAAGACCAATTCTAAAATTCTTATTTTCCAAGAGGAGAAATTTCTTCAGGAAAAGAGATTTTTTTTTCTATAATTGTCTACTATAAGAAAATATTCACTTATGACTTTAGTGTATATAGACCAATTTATTTAGCTTCAAAGTGAAATAAATTTCAGGATATTTGGTAGTATGTTTTAGCACAACCAAAAGAAAATCTTAAAGCACACATTTCTGTTATTGATACATAATGATCATACATATTTCCATGACACATGTGATATTATAAAGCACAACTTTTCAAAACACTTTTCTAGAGATTATACCTTAAGTTTGGCCTGTGGAACATTGCTTTCGGAGATATTCATGGCTGCTCTGTGGCCAACGACATTTGAAAGTCACCTCATACTAATTCCTTCTATATATTGTCACTTACAAAGGTTTACTTGAGCATTTGACTATCATGTGCCACAGAATGGATCAGACACTACAAATAAAAAACAAAAGAGAGTTTGTCTTCTCTGGGCTTCATCTTGTTTACAAAAAATCAGATATTAGACAAGCACATGTAAATAGTCAAGAATTATGATACATTTTCTAAATAAAAAGTACACGAGAGAGGATAATACTACTTATTTAATTCTGGTTTGGGATCAGGAAGGTCTCACTGTGGAATGTTTATCTAAAATGTAAAGGGTGAAACAAGAAAAGAGTGATGTGGAAGAGCATTAGAATCTGTAAGAAACAAATGTAGCTGAAGCAAAGATTATGCTTATTTTGAAGAGCCTTTTAGCTGCAATAAATAAAAGACACCTAATTATCTCCAATTCCCTAAAGCAGCCTACATGACTGTTCTTCACGCTGTTTACATCCTATGATCTCCAGCCTATACCAAATAGATAACATCATCTCCTACTTCACTGGGGGCTTGAAGGGAGAAATCAGTGAGCTAAACTTTTACAAGACATTATTAGTCCAGCTGGAAATAAGAAGTAGAAAAAAAAATAGAACTTTCTATGTATAGAGGTTATAAAGACCTTAATTGCTTTTTAATTTGTTTAGTTCATGCATTCCTTGTGAGTCTGATAAAAGCTATCTGACTTCTCAGAAAAATACACAGTGGAATATACTTTCCATACTATCTTTTACATAAAAATCCAGCAGTTCAAATGTTCCTGTAATCCATTCCTAAACCATTTTATAATCCATTCCTAAACCAGCTTTTGGTTAAGTATTCCTGCTTTCAAGTATCTTGATAAAATAGTAAAAGGACCAGAAGATACATAAATATAAATGGAAAAATAAATAGAAGTATGTGTCTGCTTTACTAGAATTTTAAAATATCATCATGTTTCAAGTATAAATTTTAAATTTAGTTTATAGCTTAAGTACAGACCATATATTATCATAAATGTGAATATATACATTTATGTGCAAACCTTTGCTTACAAATTCATATGCTTACCATTTGAGATTTCTCAGTCCCGGACTGAGAGTTGGGGAAACGTTATGATTTCTTTAACATTCTCTCATAGAACCAAAATAACAGAAGAATCAGAAAAACACAGGCCTTTACATTTTGGCTTGAGATCAGCTTCTCGCCCTACCTTTATTACCTCTATTACCCCAGACAAATTCCTTAATATGTTTATACCTATGTTTTATATACTTTATTTATTTATTTTATTGTACTTTAAGTTCTGGGGTACATGTGCAGAACATGCAGGTTTGTTACATAGGTATACACGGGCCATGGTGGTTTGCTGCATCCATCATCCTGTCATCTACATTAGGTATTTCTCCTAATGCTATCCCTCCCCAATTCCCCCACCCTCTGCTATCCCTCCTCTAGCCCCCCACTCCCCGACAGGTCCTGGTGTGTGACGTTCCCCTCCATGTGTCCCTGTGTCCATGTGTTCCCAATTAGTTGGGGGACTGAAGTGGGAGAATAGCTTGAGACCAGGAGTTCCACGCCAACCTGAGCATCATAGTGAGACACCATCTCAAAAAGAGTCAGTATAAAGGAGATTACAATGTGATAATAAATATCAGTATAAAAGAGATCACAATGTGACTCTTGGAAAAATTTCTTTAAAAAATTATGAATTAAAAAACTTTGAATGAGCCCTGCTAAAAGTATAAAAACCTAAAGTACACAGGGGTATTTGATGAGAAACCCTTAGAAGTAATCTTGTTGACCTAAACATATTACAGAAATTGAAATTAATGAGCTAATTATTATTCTTCGTGGTAAGATACAAGAGTAGAGTTCAGAGAATATTTACATTTTTCCTCTACAAAAGGACATTTGAAAAAAAGAAGTCTCTTAGGAGAAAAATTAAGTAGAGCAAAGGACTTATTCAAGTTTAAATTTACAGTAACTCTGTCTCTTGATTTCACAAACTAATGAGAAAGAGCAAGAGGTTTCCATACGTCTAACAATACAACTATGAAGTTCTCCGACATATTTAAGTATGTAACTATAAAAATCCCTAAGATACCCAACCATGTGAGCACAGAGGTACTGTTTAATCTTCCATTGATATAAATTTTAACCACAAAGTAAGTGATGACCACAAAGGTTATAAACCATGTTTATTAAAGGAAATTGATTTTTTTTTCAGTCAATCTAGAGGAAATGGTTTCTGAGATAAATGGAATTTGTTTGCTTAAACTGGCCAGCTCACAAACCTCATTGGACTTATGATAATTTAGCTAATGCCACATACATGTCCCCACCAAAACCCACATAAACCATATATAGATACCAAAATTACATACCTGTGTTTCTCCACAACTACATATATACTCTATGTAAGTTTCTTATTAAATGATAGTATAGAATATTATAGCATATTATATATCAAGTTATATATATTAAGCATCATACATATATAATATATAGCTTTTTGTAGTTACAAAGCTTTACTATTATTATTTTTAATTAATATTGCTATAAATATGCTATTTCCATACTAATTTTTCCTCTTCACTATAATATCTCAGCAGCTTCTTAATTAAAGAATCCATTGGTCTCTAGGGCAGATACGACTGTGTCATATTTATTCATTACTTTAAGATCCTCCCCAAGTGTTGAATTCTACCAATTGCAAGGTGCTTCCGTGGCTTTGGACAAAGTACAGAATAATTAAATTCATGGAATTCACAAAAAGGGAGATCCCATATTAACTCAATTAAAATATATTGAGTTGAAGCTGGATGTGGTGGCTCATGCCTATAATCCCAGCACTTTGGGAGGCCAAGGCAGGTAGATCATTTGAAGTCAGGAGTTTGAGACCAGCTTGGTCAACACGGTGAGACCCCCAACCCCCGCCCCGCCATCTCTACTAAAAATAGAAAAATTAGTCAAGTGTGGTGGTGTGTGCCTGTAGTCCTAGCTACTTGGGAGGCTAAGGCAGGAAAAAAACGCCTGAACCTGGAAGGCGGAGGTTGCAGTGAGCCCAGATTGCACCACTGCACTGCAGCCTGGGTGACAGAGTGAGACTCCATCTCAAAAAAATAATGAAAATAAATAAAATATATTGAGTTGAATACTGAAATGGGGTAACCTTGGGAAGCTATGGGCCACAAGGCAGAGAATGATGCATTCAGTTTGGGAGAGCTAAGATTAGTTTCGTAAAGGAGGTGATATCTTTAAGATATCTAGAATTTCAATAGACATAGAAAAAAATTCATTGTAAGCAGAGGAACTAGTGAATACAAAAAAGTCATAAAGATGCAAAGGAACTCAGAAATAACCAAGAAGGTGAGGGTAGCTACAATATAATTCTAAGAGCCAACTTTATTGAGTACATCCTTTGTCACCATGTGCTATGTTCTGTATTTTAATATCCTCATGGACTACTTAAAATAACTCCTATGAAGAAAGATCTGTTTTATCCTTATTTTACTTGGAGGCCGTGAAATATGCCTAAGGTCACACAGCTATCACATGGCGAAAACAAGATTCAAACCCCCACACTTTCTGATTTTAAAGCCTGAACATAACGAACATAGTGTTATACTGCACAGAATGAATGAATGTGAGTAGAAAACACATTTCTGAGAACAAAGCTGGAAATGTATCATACAAATCAAATGAACATTTCTCAAGAAATCTTTGGGGAAGAGAGCAATAGAACTTCTCAAATGGTAGCCATAATCATCACCACAAATATATATTTTCAGTTCTCACAATTGGTCTTGACATGTAAACTAAACGTTAAATATTTAATTGCTTAATGCTACCCATGAATTTTCAAATCTTTCCAAGGTGTTAATAGTTTTATTAATTTTTTATACCAAGAGCAAAAATCAAATGTTAGTTGCTATTTATGTTTACATTTTAAATGACAAGTTTCATTTAGCCTACAATATTTAGCAGTTATGCAGGAACCCTCTGAAAGCTTTTAACCAACCCCAAAAGTAAACTGGCTTTGGATGCTAATCTCTTGAGATTTCCTGACAAGTTTCCTCCCTAGAGAAGGGGAATTGGCCTGTCTCCTAAATTTTATATGGCCTAAGGCAGTGAGTTTAGAAGCACCTGCATTTCCTGGCAACAAATAAAACATTTGTTGATAAGTCTAATTATTTAAATTTCTCCGCATTTCTCTAATTGAGGATAAAATGCTACATTCTACCTTTGCATTCTTATTTTATTCCTTGGCCCTTTAAATAAAAAAATATATAAAATGATGTGGTCAGCTAAAATATATTGGACAAACAAAACACCCTTCCTTTATCTCTCTCTCTCTCTGTATATACATACTATATATATAAAATATATATTCAAATGTACATATAAAAACAAATATTTGATTGTGTGTATGTATATACTAAGAGATATAGTCTAAGTATTTTTTAACATACACTCTAAAATCTAACAATTTGGAATTTAATATTGGGTCAGTCTTTCTAAAGTGTTTAATATTTTAGTTTGCAATTATTAATTAGCAGTTCATGAATGAGTAATTGAAAGTGCTTTGGGGGGCCTTTCACATCCTATAATAAATAGCAAACCTTTTACCACATTTCATAGTATAAAATCTTGGAACCCCATTATATAACTATGAGTTATTAATTTCTGTTACCTACTTTAAAATGGGAACATATGTTATTAACAGGTGTTGTTCTGAAATATATATTAGTTCTACCTTATAATTAATTCTTGATTTAACACTAAAAAGTATTTTAATTTTTTTAAAATTACATCATCACATTTCAAGGTTAACTTTAAAAAATGCTCAATGATCTGATCTATGCCTTAGCATTTTGGTATCTTTCTCTTTCTGCATAGAAAACATTTGAATGATACAGTCTGTATGTATTCACAGTGAAGAAAATGATCAGAATATCAACTATCAACAGATAATTTAGAAGGTTCAATCCTAATTATCAGGGATATTTTCCTTATATAAATTTGCTGATATATCAAATTTAGCTATGTCATTGATTACATCTAGGCTCCAGATCTTCCGTGAACTGCCAGCTATACTGAATTCTGGCTTCTGAATGTTATCATATATTTTAGTCAAATCAGAGGTTATATTATACATATCTGATATTTTTCTCTTTATACTAGTAACAACTTTTTTTCTTTTTTGTTTTTACATCATGGCATAAGATCAACACTACATTTTAGGAGTGCATAGTAAGTATTAACACAGTGTAATGCTATGCCAATTGTTTTCTAACTTAATATTTGCAAAATTGGGTTTTATGATTGTTTCTATGGAAATTGAGTGCCTCCAACAGAATTTTATCCCTGGGAGTATATGAGCGGTGAGTGATAAGAGGTAGTGAACATGTCAAAACATACCAGCATCTGACAGCCTATTGGTAAGATAGTGTAGGTACAGAAGATAAGGGAAATCTGATTTGAAAGGAGAATAAAATCTGATTGGACAACTGGTAGCCAAGTTTGCATATTAAGGATTTGCAAAATGAGATTGTTTTGAATTCTTGATTAGGGAAACACAAACTGAGTTGTTTTAGTATTGCGTGTCATTTGAAATAACAATGCATTTTATCACAACCCTAGAAATGTGACGTTATAAGATGTAAAGTGTTCTTGTTCCCATCTAGAAGACACCATATTTTCAGAGAACAATGGCTGAAGCTTGTTTTGTTAGAAACAAGTATGGTGTGAGGAAATAACTAACAATAATTAATACTTGTGGCACTTAGTGCTATAGTGAAAGTAAGTTTCTAATTAGAAAATAATAAAATATTGAATTATATTTGTGTTAGGCCTTTAGAAATTGAATCACTAATTTAATATATAAGTAATTAAGTCAACATTAATTATTTTTATGAGAAAATGGACAACTTATGAAGTTGTTGTTATGTTTTTAGACCGTACTCCATTTTTCACCAAACATGTTATTTCACTGATATACTCACTTAAATCATCAATAATATATATAGGTTTAAAAATTTTTTGGACAATTCTGAAAGTCTATCTCAGCTTAATGAGACATAATACCATAAAGCTTCCCTTTCCTCCAACATTTGAGCTACAATAAAACAGCCTTGTACAATTGCTAAAAATTAACTCACCACCCCCACCTCATTGCAGTCATTAGAATTTATCACTAAAAGTTCATTTTTTTTAATGGTAAAATAACATATAAAGCTTTTGAAACCACCATTGCAAAATTTAGGACTGAGACAGTGAAAGAGATCTAACGTAACTGACTCCATCTTGCTTCTAACCTCCACTAGTTTATAGTTTCTAGTTTAAACAAGGATGGTAACAATCCTTTCCCAAAGCAGACCTCCTTCTTGCCTGGGGACTAGATTGCCTTTGTAGGACTAATATTAGCCACAAAATTAGAAGTTATGGTTTAGGAGTCATGCAGCTGGAGGCTATAAGATTCTGACCCTTCCTAAACTGCTCCTATGATAAGTGCTTGAGATATTTTGCAGACCCTGTACTTTATGGATCATCTGCCACCACCCAGATTAATAAATCTGATCTGTGGCCTCCATCCAATGCAAGAAGACAGCTCTGACTGCCTAAGATTTCATCTCTGACCAATCAGCACTCCTGGCTCACTGGCTTCCCTCCACCCACCAAATTATCCTTACAAACACTGCTCCCTGAATGCTTGGGGAGACTGATTTACTGATTGATTAATAACAAGACTCCAGTTTCCCATGCAGCCAGGTCTGTGTGAATTACTCTTTCTCTATTGCAATTTCCCTGTCTTGATGAATCGGCTCTGTCTGGGCAGTGGGCAAGGTGAATCCCTTGGGCAGTTACAAATTTGGGGGCTTGTCCAGGATTGCCCTTGTGGCTACCTGCCCATTGTTTGGTGGCCCCCCTTCATTGATCCAGAAGCCAACCCAAGTGGCTGCCTAGTTTTCTTGGACTGGGACTGGGTGCTGACTCTGGTACTCTCTCTACTGGTGGGGCACTGCTGACCCAATGTGCATGTATTTAATTTCAATGGAGAAATAGTCAGGGGGAGATGTCCCTTAACTGTAACCCCATCACAGGGTATTTGTCTGTAGCCTCATGGTGGGGTGTCTGTCTGTATCCCCATTGTGGGGTGTCTGGATTGGAGAGTATCCTAGGTGCTGCCAACACCTCCTTCCTTCTCCAGACTGGTTCTGTAGCCCTATGGTGGGGTGTTTGTAGCCCCATTGCAGGGTGTCTGTTTGTAGCTCCACCATGGGGTATCTAACTCCATTGTGGGGTGTCTGTTTGGCTCCTGTGGGGATTCGGTTCACTCTTTGTAACCAGTAGGAAGTATCCTGGTTTGGGAGACTTCTCAATCAGGAAGATTTTCAAGGAGGTTTATCAGACAGAGAATAGGAGGATAGTTTGGAAGGGATACTCTTGGAGTTCTTGGTTAGGGATCTGATTTGGAAGGCCTTCTGTTTCTCTCATGTTTGCGTGTATTTGCATATGCAAAAGGGATCTCAGAAGGGGTTGCTGATGGAAGTGCAGCAGGCCTAACTCAGAGAACCCTCCTTATTTGTCTGGTCACATTTGGTGAGCTCTAAAGAAGGTTCAACAGGCCTGTCTCGGGGTGGCTATCTACTATTTCCCTTGCCCAGAGACCTCATTGTGAAGTACCATTTGGAGGTCATCCATCTCTACCTGGAGTGGATCAGAGACAACAGGGACCAACAGGAAAAAGTTTGAGCTTTGCCAGGTTGATATTGGGTACTCAACAAGGTGACTAATGTCTATTTTGTACGTGTATTTTGCTGGGTTGGAAAATGTTAATTTGGTTCCCGATGCAGCCTGTTAGGCAGCATCTTGCAAATTAAGAATCTTGTTTATGGTTCCATAAAATGATAAAGGATGATTTTCCCTTGTAAAGTGGCTTGAACCCCACAGCTATAGCGCAAGCAAGCAGGGTCATCAGACTGCACTCTGTTCCTCTGGAAGCTGCGGAGAAAAGGAACCTGGAAACCTGGTATGCCAGCAAAAAAGGGTAAGAGTTCTTAATGGCCAAGTTTCTGGTCTCTCTCTCTCTTTCTCTGTTTTGGCAAATAGTAAACTATTTGTCTCTTCTGCAAAGGTTTGATGAATAGAAAGAAGGATTTGTGAGACTAGTCTTAGCAAATTTGATGTAGTTTGTGCTAAAATTTGTCTTTCTGTGTTCTGTAATGGAAATAGGGGTATCACAGGACAGAACGTGGGTTTAGGATGCCCATACTCTGCTTTTCAAGTCAGCCTGGCAGGCTGGTCAGTTACAAACTTTGCTATGGGTCCCTGCAATCAATACTGTATGAACTTTATCTGTCTTAAGATCTTAACCTTGTGACCATGTGAGGATACTTTCTTTTGGTTTCCACCATCCAGAGGACAGTAATTTTGGAGTTCATGTCACAGTTAGTCCTAAAAATTTTTATTGAGCAACTAAAAGTCTTGCAAGCTTGAAATTGACTTCTCTAAGCTCCTTCCAGGGAAAAGCAATAGAAACTGCTCAATACTGTATAACTCAGTAGCTAAGGCTTTGTTTTTTGACAGTGGTAGCCTGGGTTTGATTGTTGGCTTCTGGAATGATTCCTTTCTGGTTTGTTATTGATGTAAATTTGCCATTTATTGAGTTTTTTTCCCCCTCATAGATGATAGCTTCTGATTTCCTCTCTTGAATTTTCCTTTCTCTGAACTACCTTGTGGAGATTCTAAATCTTGTAAAAAGAAACTGCTTACCATGACTTTGAAGCACCTAGGAGGCTACCTTTGGTAAAGTTCAGAAACTAGAACTATTAGCCACTTGGCATGGCTAAAGTCAGGTAATAAGAGATCCAAAAGGATTTCTTTTTTAAAGAGCACTATGATTAAAAGTCAGTTTAATTAAAAGTGGATAAACAAGGTATAGATATATTTAAAAGGCCTTTATGTTTTTCTCTTCTTGGAGCTTGTTTTTCTGGAAAAAAGTTTTTTTCTTCTCAGTCGACTGAATTACTTTTCTCCTTTTTTTTTTTTTTGCCATTCTCAATGCACACGAGAGGTCCTAAGATAAATTCTGGTAGCCTGGGACTCATTGGAAAAAACAGAGAAGGCACCACAGAACCCATTTTGGGGAAATAAAAACCCTCTGTTTTTCTCATGAAACCCCAGGAATTAAAAGCAGATACATTCCTCTCAAAATCAAAGGCTCTCTTCTGTTTTGCATTGTGTTATCTGATGGTTTTGAGTTTTGGGGGTATCAGAAATTACTTTGTATTATGAGGGAGTTTTGGTGTGTAACATCTAGGTAGAAAATATACTTTAAGACACGGCTAATAGTAGTTATAGAAGGTACTTGACTCTGCACACGTGGATCAGAGAAGCATGCTCTCGGTCACCTGGATGATAAAGAAACATCCTCACACCCCACTGGGAGGTGAGACTCCCATGAAGGATTGGCTGATTACAAAATGGGCTGATTGGCTTTGGGTTGCCTTATAATGAAATGCAGGGCATGGCCAGGTGCCATGGCTCTTGCCTGTAATCCCAGCACTTCGGGAGGCTGAGGCGGGCGGATCACTTGAGGTCAGGAGTTCAAGACCAGCCTGGCTCACATGATAAAATCCCGTATCTATGTAAAATACAACAATTAGCCATGTGTCATGGCCCATGCCTGTAATCCCAGCTGCTTTTAAGGCTAAGGCATGAGAATCGCTTGAAACCAGGAGGCAGAGGTTGCAGTGAGCTGAGGTTGTGCCACTGCCCTCCAGCCTGGGTGAAAGAGGGAGACTTCATCTTTAAAAAAAAAGAAGAAAAAAAGAAATGCAGGGTAGAAGCACTGTACTGTCTTCTCTCATAGTATTTCCCTCCTTTTGGGAATGCAGTATAAAATGGCACCCTTAATTTGGGAACTCTGTCTTTTCTTCAGCTGTGATTAGGCCCCAGAAATTCATGCTTTCCTCACCCAGTTCCTCCAAGGGCTCCACCCTGAAGCCAGTAATACAGTTAAGAAACTGGCAAATGAAAACTCTTACAGGTGCAGAATCTTCTGTCTGTCTCTATTTATATGTAGTGTGTGTGTGTGTGTGTGTGTGTGTGTGTGTGTGTGTGATTTTATAAAAGAGCTCTGATTAATTGGCTTAAAAAAGAAATGCTTAAATAGAAAAATACTTTTTCAGAAAAATAGAAACTTTTATGATTTTTGTTCGTGTGACTTTAGTAATCTTTTGGAAATAAAGACAGTTTTACAGATTATTGTTAAAATAAAATGTCTTGAAAATGTAGACATTTGGTCTAAATTAAGGTCAGATATCAGATTTGCTAAATACTTTAAGGTCAAACTGTTTCCTTGACTTTTGAAAATTGTTCAATTTACCTACTTTGGAGCATTATATTATAGATAAGGACTGGGGACACTTGGAGAGCTATGCCCCTAGATTTGCTGGAAAGAGTCAGACCTTATCTTCACTTCTGTCTGTTGCCCTAGGTTCCACCTGTAGTATATAATTAAAATAGCTTTCTTATCAGGTTTTTACTAAAAATAAAAGTTACTAACAGTTAACATTGTAACATAAAATTGAGGTTACTGGAGAAACAGTTTCACATACAAGATGTGTAGGGAATGTGTTTTTGGTAAAAGATGATAAGAAGGCATAGGAATATGGCTTTTGTTGAAGGGAATGTAATTTTGTCTAGTTCAGACATTTTAAAGTCTGTCTTGAACTAAAAAGTAATGAAACAAAACTGAAGGTTTAAACAAAGTGAAAAGCGTTTATAAAGGGTTGATCTTGAAAAAAAATTCTGTGGGTATAAACAAGTTTCCTAAGATTTGAAGTAAATGATTTAGCTTTTTCCATAGGTTAAAACATTAAAATCATACTGATGTGGGGCCAGATTCTGGGCTCATGTGTCCAAAGAACAGGGTCTTCTTAGAAAATTGATCTGCTGTTTGATAGAAAATTGTAAAGTGTTCTAAAAAGTTTATGAATATCTTACCATATGGTCAAGCTAATGAAAACTGGATCGATATATAAAGTTTTATTTAAAAACTAGCTTTAGCATCAAAGATGCACTAATGCAAACATGAAATTTGGCTTTCTTTTTTGAAGATGATTTGTATGTAATTTTAAAAGATAATGAAAGGGTTTCGTTTGCTGTTTTGGATAAATGACGGGGGAAAAAGGTAGAGAGAAGAGACAAATTCAGTTATCCTCATGCTATCTTTATTGGCTCGTGTTGGGAAAGCTAAGTCTCCTCTATCAGAATAAAGGTTTTCTTTTAAGATTTTGGAGTTATCATTTTGGCCAAATGAATGATTTATGGTGACCTGGGATTCTATTTTGTGATATCCAGTGTTTTAAACCTTTGATATTTGACAAACTTTCCAAAATCAAATTATAAATTATGTCTCTTTCTAGCCTAATCTTTTAGATATTAGGTCTTCTAAAGTCCAAAAATGACATTTGACATATTTTGTATAAAAATCATACAGGAAGCATTGTCAAATATGAAATGGTATATGGCTTTCTTTGGGCTATATTCATATAAATGTATTATTGGCATAGGTTCCAAAATTAGGGGAAACTCCTATAATTCTAATATGACTTAGTGTATGTTATCGGTAATAATTGTAATTATGTTAAATGGCTGTGTGCCACAGAGGTAACACATTTCCTTGTCGATCACGTCTTTAACTCTGGCTGCCCTGAAATGTTTTTGTTATCCACGGATGATTGTTGTCTCTTTTTTGTCCTTTTAAAAGATGGTTTTATAGGCTGGGCGCAGTGGCTCATGCTTGTAATCCCAGCACTTTGGAAGGCTGAGGCAGGCAGATCACCTGAGGTCGGGAGTTCAAGACCAGCCTGACCAACATGGGGAAATCCCATTTCTACTAAAAATTATCTGGGTATGGTGGCACATGCCTGTAGTCCCAACTACTCAGGAGGCTAAGTTTGAACCCGGGAGGCGGAAGTTGTGGTGAGCCGAGATTGCACTCCAGCCTGGGCTACAAGAGCAAAACTCTGTCTCAAAAAAAAAAAAAATGGTTTTATAATCAGCTGTAAAGTGTAACAGGTGCTCTTAAATGCAGTTTTCTGATTAATAACTGCAGATTGTGACATTAGAATAGAAGGAAAACTTTCAAATAGAAGAGTGAATGGTGTTCGGTTTTCTTTGGACTGTGTGTATATAAATATGTTATTAGTATGTGTTCCAAAAAGTAAGGGAAACTTCTATAATTCTAATATGATTTCATTATTAATAATTATAATAGTTACGTAAAATCGTTGTGTGCCATAGAAGTAAACAAAATTCCTAGTCAATTGTAGCTTTAATAATGGCTGTAGACTTTTGTCATCCACAGACATTTTGTCTTGCTTTTGTCCTTTTCAAAAGGCACTTTATAATGAGATATAAGACTCTGAGTGCAGGTCTTACATAACTTTATAAATTATGCTATTGGAATAGAGGAAAATAGGAAACTCCTAGACATGGAGAACTGATGTGTTAACATCGCTAATTCTTTTGTTTTCAGAGTCAAGATAACATTTCTTTAGAGCTATTTGCAACTTTTAACAAGTGAGTAAAATATACTCCTGTGAAAATTTTTGGAGCATATTTGTTTCTCTCTACCTGATTTCTCTAGAATTTGGAATCCATTTTTTAGTATTCTCAATTTATGGCAGTATAGTTAATTGCATACTTGCAATAAGAATCTGTTTTCTTTTGTAACAGGACACCATTGGAGAAATTGGTCATTTTACCAAGGCTTTGACTGGAATGGCATGCTTCCTTTAAGGAATCAAAGTTGATTTATAGAGCCATTTAAAGCCCGTTGGGGAATCTGGCCTCATACCTTGTCCACACAGAGTCCCTGTACAAGGTTCCTGACCTGTGGTAAGTAAAGAATGTCACTTTCTAACAGGCCCAGGAACCCCAAGTTGTCTTGGTGGAGAGGACTTTGCTCAACTCATAGGTATTTGAGAGTACAAACTCATGGCTGGACTCAGCTTTTAAAAAGTCTTATATGAGATTCTTCATGAAACAGAGTTCCATCAAAGCCAATTTAAAAAGCCTAAGTGAAAAATAATTATTCTTGCTGCACTTTATGCAAATAATCAGGCCAAGTAGAGTAAGACTAAAATTTATTTTATAAACAATCATGATAGAAATGATTTGTTTTAAGTAAAAATGGGGACTGGAGAGAAAAAAATTATGCTTCAAAAGAAAAACTGTAGTAAACTGTTAACTGTTCTTGAGGTTTTTTCTGCAGTTTAGACTAAATTCTAAATTTTTTTGTGGGTTAGAAGTCCCCAAACTAATGCTTTCAAATGTTTGCTTTTAAAATTGGGAATTGTACTCCTCATCCTAGGACTCATTATACCTCATACTAGGTTGTTAACTTAAACATTGTGGTAAAACTATAGATGAGAGTAATAATGTTTTTGCCATGCAAGCCTTGGAAGCCCAACCAGGCCTGTATGAGCACACTCAGACAGTTGCAAAGCAATTCCACTCTTCTCACCTTGGGGTTCACTCCCATTCCCACTACATCCCTGTCAGCAGGAAGAAGCCAGAGCAATCAATGGCCTTTTCCTATCTTCATAGCCAACACCTTAAGCTTAAGGTGTTATAAAAACCAAAGGGAAGGATTGAAACAACCTTTGCAAAATTAGATCTGAGACAGTAAAAGTGATCTAACTTAACTGACTCCATCTTGCTTCTAACCTCTAAGCTACCCTTGTTCATTTCGGGGCACAGGCTGAACTATGGAAGAAACTTAGTTTAGAGTTTGAACAAAGATGGTAACAGCCCTTTCCCAAAGCAGAACTCCTTCTTGCTTGGGACTAGATTGCCTTTGTAGGACTAATATTAGCCACAAGATTAGAAATTATAGTTTAGGGGTCATGCAGTTGGAGACTACAAGATTCTGATCCTCCCTAAACTGCTCCTAAGATAAATACTTGAGATATTGTTCAGACCCTGCACTTGATGGATTAGCTGGCACCACCCAGATCAATAAACTGGCTCATCTGATCTTATGGCTCCCACCCAGGAACTGACTCAGTGCAAGAAGACAACTCTGGCTCCCTATGATTTTATCTCTGACCAATCAGCACTCCTGTTCCACTGGCTTCCCTCTGCCCACCAAGTTATCCTTAAAAACTCTGCTCCATGAATGCTAGGAGAGACTCATTTGAGTAATAATAAAACTTCGGGAGAGAGATCCAAGACGGCCGATTAGCAACAGCTCAGGAATGTAGCTCCCAGTGAAAGTGCAGAGAACGAGTGGACGCCGCACTTTCCGAAGAATTTTTGTTGCCTACAGACCGGGAGATTCCCGGCAGAGAAGCCACACGGGTCGCCAGCGTGACTCTTTTGGCCGGCGCGGCTGTTTTGCCGGTGCCCCAGCGCGGCACTTCTCGGTGCAGAGTATACGGGACGGACGGGCTCGGCTGGTCCCATCCCCACAAGGAAAACAGCAATTGGAAGCGCTGAGGACTGAGAGTTTCACAGCAAGCACAGCGAACCTGGGAAGGTCCGGCTCTGTGGGGAACGGGTATCTGCCAAAGGAAAACTAAGATACAGAAAAAACTTCATCACCGGGCGAAGAGAGATCCAAGATGGCCGCGTAGCAGCAGCTCGGGATTGTGGCTCCCGGTGAAGGCGGAGAGAGCGAATGGATGCCGCAATTGCAGATGAATTTTTGATGCCCACAAACTGGGAGATTCCCGGCGAAGGAGCCACATGGGTTGCCAGTGCAACTCTTTTGGCCGGCGTGGCGCTTCTCAGTGCGGAGTCTACGGGACTGGGTGCCTAACTTTTAGTCGGGCTCTGCTGGTCCCATCTCCACAAGGAGAACAGCAATTGGAAGCGCTGAGGAGAGAGCGAGCACAGCTGAACCCGGGAAGGCCCAGCTCTGTGGGGAAGGGGCGCCCCCCGAAGGAAAACTAAGAAACAGAAAAAACTTCATCACCAACAAGCCGGACGTCCACTCAGAGACCCAATCTGAAAGTCGGCAATTACAAAGACGACAGGTGGATAAATC